>JAUUDZ010056432.1:0-10365 GCA_032361705.1 Panulirus versicolor | reverse complement strand
TACTAAGGGTTTGATGAAATTCTGTAACTGTGATTTATGCTTTATTTTGAATACTAACACAACATAGGACACCATAGTGGCCTACTCTAACACTATACATATAAGCTAAACAATTAATCTAGTGTTTAGTGGTAGTAATAGACTTTGAAACTGCCTTGAATGCTCACACCAAAGTATTGTACAGTGAATAGAAGAATATTCCAATTGCTATTACAAGTGAATGAATGTTTAAGTGCCACAATGAAACCTACACATTGTCCATCATACGTTATCCTGTAAACTCTACGAAAGAAGCAATAAACAAAAGATCTGATGTGGGATATACGTCAGTGAGCCTTTTACTCCTTTCTACCAGTCGTTTTGAATAGTCAAATCAGTTTAGCTTTCTATATAAGTAACAGTAAAGTCACCACTTTAGTCCTGCTATTAGGTTCAGATACTGATTGATTTGTTCTTCAATGCTTGTGTGGTGTTTAGAGAATGCAATGGCAAAATTATGCTCCGCAACTGTTATTGTATTTTCTGGACTCTATACCAGTACAGTAGAACAAAATTACTCAGTATCCAGAGCTGATAGTGATACGGAGCTAAGCCGATAAATTACAGGTAAAGAACTTGACAATAAAAGTGGTATTTAATGGCTGTTTTTCAATTTTTCGCAGAATCTGTTACTTTTATATAGCATTCTCACACAACACTGCAAGCGAGCTGGTTGGTTAGTTACTTGGGCTTTAAGCCTATTTACTACCAGGGTCTTTGAAGCCGCCAACGTCAGGTTATAACTACTGGTCAAATAAACTTTTTCATATGTTTGGGATACTTCTGAGATCATAAGCTACTCATCCCATTCCACAGTGGATGATACTACCCTGGTTTACACATCCCATGACGTTAAAAACATATGTACATTAAATTATGTTTAGCCTCCCTTACACTTCTCTATCACATTCATTTTCTCTTAGAGTCGTAATCTTATTCTATGACGGGGGACTTAACTATAGCCTGAGAGGGCCTAGCAGGTCGAAGGGATTCTAAACAAGTGTTTGACGTAGATTACATGGAGAAAGGATTCCCTTCCAGGACTGCTACTAGCCCTCCAGGCACCCATATGACGTAGATATTGGGAGCATAGCGAGTGCCAGGTAGGAAAATAAAGAGGATATGGGAGTAGGTACTGTAAGGTTCTGGGAGTACACGCCAATGTCAGTAGGTCCGATTGCAAGATTAAGAGCCCAGATGAGGTATAGAAGGTGGCAATTTAAAGTGGCACATGATATGAACTGTACTACAGGTCTGTAGGACGTCTTAGAATATTCCATCTGAACCTGCTCTTCATTATGAGTCTGAAGGAAAGAATACTTGAGGGTTAACATCAGTTCCAGAGCCACTGGATGACCAAAGCACATGAGCTAGGATAAGATAAATCTTATTTATAATGATTCAGTTTTCATCGTCAGGAATTCAAATTCGATCCATGTTCAGTTCACGTATTAATCATGCAAGACTCGGTAATGCAGTAACCAGCCTTTGCAAACTATTCCTGCATTAGCCATTGATTAATTCGGTCCATAAGATCCTCGAACCATCTTCCACAGACTCTAGAGACAACAATAAAGATGTGAAGCCAAAGGACGGTAGTGAAAGGAGAGGGAATCTGGTGGTCTGGAAGGCTTTTAGGAATGGTATTACGTTGGCAAGTTTTCAGAAGTTTGGGATTTTATTGTACAGGCAGAAGTGGTAGAAGATATCTGCAATGGCTTGGACTGCAATGGCCAAAAGGTTTTATGTGGAAATTTGAAACCCTCTCAGGACCTGTTGGAGGAGGTTTCTCTTAGGTTTTGATTGCACTGCGCTTCTTAGTGAGAGTGAAGGGTAGTATTACGTATATATGAAAACTAAAAGAAATATTCCTTAAGTGACGTAAGGTAACTGTAAGGGTCACAAGAATAATATATAGCGGAAAAATAACCAAGGATTTTCTAGCTTCACATATGGAAGAACACAGAAGTTAATGCTAACGTAAATAGGAAGGCGAGTGAATAGATAATCTTTTTCTTGCTAACGTATACGCTCTGGCAAACCGCTCACTACCTAACCCGTGTTAAGTGTGGAATGATACAATGTAAAAGCTACAAAGCAAATACTACAAATAGAACAGAAACATCTGTAGCCATATGTGCACTTTGGCTCAAAAGTTCTAAACTCAGAAATACAATGTACACACGTCTCACAAGACAAATGTCGTCTACATTTAAGATACACAGTGAGTGTTCGTGAGCACCAGTATTATAAAGAATTCCCATGAGACAGCAATGCTGAAGATACGAGTATCATCATACCAAAGTAATGTCACATGAGTGTCACCACAACACTGCATGATTCTTATTACGTATCGAAAACAACAGTGGTCCAGGTTATCATCAAGTTGGTAAGGCATGTGAGGTGTGGCACGAGACTAAGGCGAGATTCTCCTGTAGCAGGGTTGTGGGGGTGGTAAGGTATAGTTGGCTAGTGAGAAAAGCTCTTCCAGCAGGCGCGACTACTGACGGTGGAGAAGAACAGGGCAGCAGTGAACCAGGTTCTCCCCCAGCAAGCTGAAGAAGGCAATCATGTAGCCCAGCAGCAGCAGGTAGAATGCTCCCTGTAGATGATCCAGTCCCAGTACCACTTGATGCCCTTCATCCTGTACATGGTATGTGTGTGTGTGTGTGTGTGTGTGTGTGTGTGTGTGTGTGTGTGTGTGCGTGAGAAAGATAGAGAGGATATATTATTGACTGACTATATATTATCACTCAGGAAATCCACATAAGGAACACGCTGAGAATGGAGTCACCTGATTTACTTACGTGAATGAAAAAATCATGATCTCTTTACAAATAAGGCCGTACTGATAAACAACACTATGGTTTACAATGAGCAGTGGAAGATTTCATATCAGGGGCAAAGTACAGCGATCACAACTTTCTTATATTATCTATGTGCTAACGCTGAGTACCTCACCTCGGATGAGATGGTCTTGCCTGCTCCACTCCTCTGTGCACTGACGGCCTTTATCCTCAGGAGGTCATCCTGCCAACGTGTGATCAGTCCCGACTCTATCATTTTCTGTTTCAACCTTCTGATGTGGTTCAAGATGGGTGCACCTCGTCTGGGAAGTACATCATAGGATATGGTATTAATCTACTCCATATATATGCATCATCAGATCATGTCTGAGAACTGAGGACGAGGAATATAAGTTCAGGAAATAGTCGTCCTTGTAGTAAAATGCTGGAGTAATCATCATTAATGTATGATGCTACACGACCATACATTGAATCGTGGCTGAGAATTGAACTTGGAATTAGGACGTAACCAAGGTGTGATGCCCGCGTGTCCACAGACACTGCTGAGGATAGAGGTATGATTCCTCTTCTTCCTCACAGAGTGGTAATAGGTATCCCTAAGTATTCATAATCTTCTTCGACTCGTGAAAATTGTGAAAAAAAAATATCGGCGTTCACCACATTCACTCAGAGCACGTTCAGTATGATCACATCTCTTCCCATTCCTTCAACCATTCGGCTAATGACTTCCTCACCTAGATTTACCTTTCTCACGTCTCTGAGATTTATGTTAAAGCAATTACTTCACTATCTTACATAGCATCTTTACTTGTTAGTCTGCTATCACGATAATGTTATCATTAATAGCTAAGTTTCTTTAGGGACACCAAGGATTCACATCCAAAGAACGTAAAGTAATTATTACCTCCTGCAACCTTATGTACACCCTACACTTCATCCTATTTACTAAGACCTCTAGCAACAGCCATGAATCGTGTTCCTTGCACAAGTTATCTTTCATTCCTTTTTTCCTCTCATAACTTCAGTTTTCTTATAACTTCAGGATTATTGAACAAACTAACACGACGCTAGAACTACCTTCTGTCATAAGAGTGAGAACTTTTTTTATTCCTCCCCAGGGTTGTTCACTTTCCATATCAATCGTGCGTACTGATCAACAAAGTTTAATTTCCTCTCAGAGAGGAAACATCACCACAATCTCTCATCTTTAGGTTCGGGCTGACCCAAAGCAAACTTACCTCACCCCCCATGAATGACCTCCCATTATGGAGTACTGGGCGGTACCCAGTTGGAGAGGAATGGCGCCCCCGTTCATATCGTTGTACAAGTTTCCGATCAGCTTCAGGAAGCGTGTTTTGTGGCAGATGTACGAGTAGCCGCCAGCGAGGGCCCGCTTCATCCCAATCTCCGGTTCGGTAGTCTGAAATCAGGCGCTCACATGAGTCTTGATTCAGCTGTAGGAAGTTCCCAGTACATGAATCAGCATTCATTCCCTGTTACCGGAGAACCAGGAATGCGTGGACTGGACGGAGTATATGAACTACTCACTGTAAGATCTCTTGAGTCAAAAATTAATTCGAAATCTGTTGAATATCGGTACAATTTACTGACCTGCATCTTTCTGTATATTTCTTGGACAATGGGATCAGAGCTCTGGTTGAAATACATAAAAGTTGTTCCCTTTAACTCATTAGAACCCCATGACCAGCCATCTCGACTAAGAAGATCTTCGAAGGAGTTGATGGGTAGAAAGTTGTTCTGGACTGCGAGGTGTGCAATGAGGGACGAGCGATAGGCTGTTCCGATGACCATACATGACAGGAACCAAAACCCCACCAACATCTGAAGAATACAGGAAAATTAACTGGGAAAATTACAAAGGCTTGTCCCATGTTTGAACGCCAGTGTTGTATATCATCGTCAGAAAAAGTTCACTTTATTCAAAGTTCCTTATCACTTAGTGAAAGAACACCTCTCAGTATATATGTTAATAGAATAAAAAAGAACAAGCTACCAGTGAAGACGTTAGCAATAGTTTGTATGATGATGATATCGTTGATCAGATGAGCTGTGATATTGTGCGCCAGCAGTGTGCAGTGACGGACGAAGAACAGTGATGAAAGAGAGAATGACAGGGTAGTCGCATATCAACAGTCTCAGTGTGGATGCAGGGATGGAATTAGCAGATGATGATATCACGTTCTTGGAACAGAAATTTCTTCATCCATCGGGAGACAATGAGGGTAAACGTACGTGATTCAAGAACAGTTGATAAGAGAAAGATTTAAATGCATGAGGCAAAGCAGACTCAAAAACCTATTTACGAAGGCCTCACTATTTTTGTACTCGACTAGGTATGAGCACATCTGCACCAGCTCGTGCGACACATAGGATGCAAGACCTGCACCTGGACTCTTCTGACACATAAGCATCGTTACAAAAGGATAGCACGCAAGTGTACTCATCCTCAACTGCGCCAAAGGATAGAACAGAGAAGGGAAAACCAAGTGAGGATTTTCCCTCTAAGGCTCAGGCCTCGGTTCTTGACGCTACCTCAGCACCTCAACTTCAACTTCTTTTTTTTTTTGTTACTTCCTTCGTCTGCATTGTGATATTTTGGGATGGGAGACATAAAAAAAAAGTACTTTTGGTAAGATCAAAATGTAGAAATGCAGTGTTTAAGACGTACTTGAATTTGTACACTGCGAAGATACAACTCCACAGGTTGTTATAGATTAATTGATCTGAAGACAAGTCCTTTTCACAATATGAGACCAATAATCCGGCAAATTCCGCAGTGAATTAACCGTTGCCGGACTGGAGATAAGAGTGCAGCTTAATGATAACCATACCTGATACCAGTCTCCTCTTCATCACGTATGAACGGCTCTTTCAGATAAAGTTTGGAAGTAAATAACAGATGTATAGTGATGCACATTACAACACGATGGACAAAGGCTGGCAATGTTCCTACCCGGCCAGAGACATTAGCAGGAGGATCAGTGGGCGGGTCATCCAGCAAGACACCCCAGCTGTAGAAGATGGTGGAGGCCAGCCTTGGATTACGCTCACCCGACAACGATGACCACACCCTCTGTAGCAACCACAACACGACACCAAAGGCAAATGTCCATATGGCCATCACTACCCAGAGTTCTCCTGGGGAAAAATGATCAATAAGTGTCCTGTGACGCGTGTGTCACTAAACCAATTCTGTATTCCTAATCCCTAAAGTGTATTACGTCCATGTTCTATGCATGTCTTTATACAAAACTTAGTATCTGTGACAAGCTAAAATCTATTTTACGTTATTTCGTGAAAAGATAACCCAATATGTATTTTCAACGTTGAAAGTCATGGATTATTTTCTGAAAATATAAAGCTATTCACCGACAACATTGTATGTTCCTTATGATACCATAATGCAATTTTGTATATCAGTATTGTGACACAAGCAGACGGCACGTACAAAGGGAGTATTCTTTATCAAGTTTTCTAGAAATGTATAATGATTCAGAAGAACCATCATAAGATTCGAAAATATGATGAGTTCGTGGTTAATAAGGTTTGACATTTATCCTTTGCAGTACGATATTATATCTAAAAATACACAAATGAAAGGCTTTCCATCAAATACTTTTTTTTCAAATTAGAAATAATATGAAGTATTTCCTGTTCGTAAGAAAACGATGAACCCTACCTTGCAATGCAAGTGACTTAGCACTTTCTTGTTGCTACTTAGAAGGGTGTTTTTATGTAACATATTTTGGTACTGGTCAAGATTAGTGTTGTGTTTACAATGGAGCTGGAAATCTGGAATTGGAGGAATGATTTTGTCTCTAGCAAAACCAATTATAACATGCTTATCCTCTTAGAATAAAATAAAATAGAACAACAAAGGAGAGGGAGTTTAGAAGATAATGAAAAATTTGGGATTAGAGCAACCTAAAGTTCACGAAACGAGAGTAATACTGAACGTAAGTTAAGTTTTGGCTGTTTAGGTAAGACACGAACGGTGCCAACCTCATCTGACATGGGAGTACATATTCATACAATCACTCCACAAACTGAGTAAAATTTCAACAAAACCGTCACGTCACGTAACCTGTAAATGGCCTGATAAGAGCCAGATGTCTTGGGAGAATACCAGGTTTTCGAGACACAATGACCAGCGGATCATGAGTGTATACCCTGGTGAAAGATATGACCTCCATACGTGATGCTGTCTGCGTCAGGTCTAGGCTAAGGTCCGCCTGCTGGTGATGGAGGGTTCCGACGATGCCCGTCCAGCTGCCGTTGGCCAGTGGTACACCCCACTTGCCATCTGATGGTTCCCGGATCTCGTACCTGAAGTTAACAAACAGTATCAGTAAATGCTACTTCACTTTGTTAATTCTTCCTTTCTTACATCTATGAATTTGAATCAAGGTAATGATGAAGTGTAATGTATTGCTAGAAATTGAGAACGTACACACATCTGGAAACACACTCCCGAGACAAACACGAATCACACTCTCCCTCTCATATCTTAACCATCATCCATCACTAGAGCCGCACTACAAACACCGTTGTAACACATCCCAAGAACTTGCATACCCACGTTGCAACGACCATAAAGACATCAAGCGTTTATAAGTCAATTGCTCTGCATCCTCCGTACACAGACACGCACACACACAACATCGCAACCCTTATTGACTCATAAGGAGACTCATAAGGATAGAAGGATTGAACTAAAGATGTAAGTCTTGTGTGTAACTCTCTATAAGCTGCGTAAAGGTGAATGAAAAAGAAATCCAATGATCGCAACCTAAATCAATTCTTTCCTCATATAAGTTCAAGAAACATGGCTCGTACCCTATTCTAGAGTATAGGTTTTCATTTGATGTTTTTGTTTAACAGTAACAGTAAGATTTATATCCTAGATGTATAGAAAACGTGGTCTATTGGATAAGTGAGCAATTCATCAAAACTGAAACGAGACAGTCGAATCAACTTCACATACGTGAGGTTGAGCTGAGCAGCGATTACGTCCATCATGCGGGTGTTTAGAGCGTCCCGTGGCGATACGGGGCCGTCAGGGTCCTCGCTGTTCTTCTCATAGGCGATGTATGGGAAGTACGGTAGCGCTACTATCTTGAGAGTGTGTCCCATGAAGTTCTCAGGTCTCTCTGGAATAAGTGGAGAAAAAATTAGAAGGAAATCCACCTTATCTTACACTGCATTCAGCCTGTTGCAGCAGTCGGCCTTGCATGTAAATCACGCATTATTTGCTCCGGTGTCTGGATGATTTTCCACAAGAGAAACGTGCAATGCTTTGCTGCAAATTCATCCTTTATCTCTTATCCAAATCTTAGTTATCCCATATCACAATTACTGGTCAATATTATGCATGTAACATATTTCTATTCCTTTCCCTAATCTTGCTTATTTTGGATCTTTTTTTATGCTCTTTGGGACTCGGGCGTATATCAAATGGTTACCACAATCACTTTGTAGGGCCGCCTTTAAAGTATATGCCATATATACTTCAGTGAGAGACTACCTATATATACACATTTGATTTACGTGCTAATAAATGTAAATTGGTGTAAGATAACATCTATGAAAAGAACCATATACTTGATATTATCTGCTGCTTGAGTGAGTATGCCACAAAAAAAGAAATGAGGAAAACTCTATATCCCCAAATCAGCATTCGATTTTTCAGCTATCTTCTAACTCTAAGATTTTTTATCATTTTTGCAACTTTTTGCCCAGGAAGAGTCAACCTTTACTTTTATATTAAATCTTCATTTTCTCAGACATGAATGCTTGTGTGCAGACCCCCGTGTGGCTGAGGTGGTCATACGCCCTTCACAGGGTTCGAATCCGGCCCCCGGTGTATATATACATCACTATGAAAAGCTTTTGAATTCTAACCATCAAACGTCCTGCATTTTCCTTATCTCAATATCATTCGTTGATAACGTACTGAGCAAAGTCCCTAACAAAAGCGTGAAACACGGGGAAAGATCACGTTTCCCCTGAAGTGTATAGCTTTTGGTTGGATATGATCAGTGGGAAAACATCAGAATGAGGGACGGACAACATGACGGCTTTGAAACCAGTGAGGTGAAGGTGCCGCCGAGACCTGATGTGTGTTGTTTACAAGATGCTCGAAGAGAATTCAACATCTTATAAGAGAGTTACAAATACATTTAGTTTTACGTTATCCTAAGCGATGCAGACAGATGAATCTCATCTATCTTAATACCATTATCAAAACATTTGTTCATAACTGAAACTATATTATTTCCTTGTAAGAGCTGGTATTCTGAACTAAAAGGGAAATTTCAAAAAACAATATTAGTATATTTGATTGGATTCAGATCGTAACTTTCACGAGAGATGTAAGACGTGTCAGGAGAGCAAATGCTGGGGCCAGATGTTGGAACATGTCATTACTACAATAAAGAATTTGCAAGTCAACATTTCCCTCGACGTACCAGGGAAGAGGTTGTGTTCCAACGGGACGCGAGAGGACAGGTTCCACTGCTGGACACTGTGAACGCCCATCTCTCCTCTGTTGCAGTACAGACATCGACGGTAGACCTCTACACGAACTCTTCCTTCTGATAAATGTACTTATATCTCATATGAACATTGTGAAGTCATACTAAATGCAAATCATCTAAGAAAAACTTAATACTAATGTTCTAGATATGCACATGTGGTATTTCTGCCCTTCCCTTTCTTATTATCTTCCACAATAAAGACAACTAAATATGAATATGAGGATCAATCTCCTCGGTAATGACGGCAAAATCCAAAATATTTTCCTCGTGTTGCAAGGTACTCTGGCTGGGAGAGAGTGGAATCAACACATTACGTTCCATCTGTTTCATGATCAGATATCATCAGGAGTGTGACGACACCATCATCACTGCAACATGGTGAGTGGAGATACCTGCCTCTCGTGGGCCAGTCTACCTGCACGAACAAGTGGGTGGAGTTACATGGACTTGGAGCTGCCTGTAGCAACACCCTGAGCTGCCCAGTGTGGCACTCTTGGTGCTTCCTCTAGCCACACCCTGAGCTGCCCAGTGCGGCACTCTTGGTGCTGCATCTAGCCACACCCTGAGCTGCCCAGTGTGGCACTATTTGTGCTGCATCTAGCCACACTCTGAGCTGCCCAGTGTGGCACTCTTGGTGCTGCATCTAGCCACACTCTGAGCTGCCCTGTATGACTATTGGCCATCACTCCGAGACAGGGTGTGGTTCACATGTTAAGCCTCCCAACTCCTGCACACACAGTGGATGTCTGCAGGAAGACTTTCCTACAGGTGTCTATCTGTAAAACCACCTCTTATTGTTGATTATCATTACCTTGCTGTGAGGTTCCCTTCCTTAGCCATGTGTTGACTGGTAACTTCTGACGGGGGAGTATTTCTAGGGCCAGATACAGCAAGTGGACGGTATTGCGAAGACTTGAATGAAGGAGGACGCTCTCCATCCCTGTCCCTGTACCCACCACCAC
>JAUUDZ010056422.1:0-10365 GCA_032361705.1 Panulirus versicolor | reverse complement strand
CGGAGCGCAAAAATGCCGCCAGAAGCGCTTCGTAAATTTGCTCTCCTTAACTCTTAGGTTAATGCGCACAGAGTATCTTAGCGCAAATTTGCGAACCGAAGCGCTCCGTAAATTTGCGCTCCTTACCTCTCAGGTTAGAGCGCACAGAATGTCGTAGGAGAAAATAACCTCGAATGCGCTCCGTCACTTTCCGCTCCTTACCTCACAGGTTATCGCGCACAGAGTGCCTGAGGGCAAAAATGGCCTCGGATGCCGTCCGTCACTTTCCGCTCCTTAACTCTCAGGTTAGCTTGCACAGAGTGTTGGAGGGCAAAAATGCCACCCGAAGCGCTACATTACATTGCGCTAATTACCGCTCAGGTTAGCGCACACAGAGTATCGGAGGGTAAAAATGGTGCAGGGCAAAAATGGCCTCGGATGCCCTACCTCACTTTCCGCTACTTACCTCTCAGGTTAGCGGGCACAGACTGTCGGAGGGCAAAAATGGCCTTGGTTGCACTACCTTACTTTCCGCTCCTTTTCTCTCAGGTAAGCTCGCAAAGAGTGTCGGAGATTAAAAATGCCACCAGAAGCACTCCATAAATTTTCGCTCCTTACCTCTCAGGTTAGCGCGCACAGAGTGTCGGAGGGCAAAAATGGGCCCGGAGCCGCTCCGTCACTTTGCGCTCCCTACTTCTCAGGCTACCGCGCACAGAGGGCCGGAGGGCAAACATGGTCCCCGAGACACTCCGTTACTTTTCGCTCCTTACCTTTCGGCCTGTCACGCACATAGTGCCGGAGGGCAAAAATGGTCCCGGAGATGCTCCATGACTTTGCGCTCCTTATATGTGAGCCTATGGTACACTGAGGGTCGGAGTTGAAAAACGCGGCAAAAGTGCCGGGCTAACCCTTGCAACTTCCTTGAATGGGAGGTAAGGGGGAAACATCACCTCACAATTATCGGCACCAGTAGCGTCCGCACAGAGTGTCGGAGCGCAAAAATGCCACCAGAAGCGCTCCTTAAATTTGCACTCCTTACCTCTCAGGTTAGCGCGCACAGAGTGTCGGAGCGCAAAACTGCCACAAGAAGCGCTCCGTAAATTTCCGCACCTTACCTATCAGGTTTGCGCGCACAGTGTCGGAGCTCAAAAATACGCCCGGAAGCGCTCCATATATTTACGTTCGTTACCTCTCAGGTTAGCGCGCACAGAGTGTCGGAGGGCAAAAATGGCCTTTGATGCGCTCGGTCACTTTCCACTGCTTACCTCTCAGGTTGACACGCACAGAGTGTAGGAGGGCATAAATGGCTTTAGATGCGCTCCGTCACTTTCCGCTTCTTACGTCTCAGGTAAGCGCACAGAGACTGTCGGAGGACAAAAATGCCATCAGAAGCGTTCCGTCACTTTCCGCTCCTTACCTCTCAGATTAGCGTGCACAGAGTGTCGGAGGGTAAAAGTGGCCTCGGATGCGCTCCGTCATTTTCCGCTCCTTACCTCTCAGGTTAGCGTGCACAGAGTGTCGGAGGGCAAAAATGTCCTCGGATGCGGTCCGTCACTTTCCGCTCCTTAACTCTCAGGTCAGCTCGCACAGAGTGTCGGATCGCAAAAATACCACCAGAAGCGATCCGTAAATTGGCGCTCCTTACCTCTCAGGTTAGCGCTCACAGAGTGTCGAAGGGCAAAAATGCCACCAGAAGCGCTTCGTAAATTTCCGCACCTTAACTCTCAGGTTAGCACGCACAGAGTGTAGGAGGGCATAAATGGCGTCGGATGCGCTCCGTCACTTTCCATTTCTTACGTCTCAGGTAAGTGCGCAGAGAGTGACGGAGGGCAAAAATGACACCAGAAGCGTTCCGTCACTTTCCGTTCCTTACCTCTCAGATTAGCGTGAACAGAGTGTCGGAGGGCATAAATGGCTTCGGATGCCGTCCGTCACTTTCCGCTCCTTACCTCTCAGGTTGTCGCGCAGAGTGTCGCAGGTCAAAAATGGCCTCCGATGTGCTCCGTCACTTTCCGATCCTTACCTCTCAGGTTAGCACGCACAGAGTGTAGGAGGGCAAAAATGACTTCGGATGCGGTCCGTCACTTTCCGCTCATTACGTGTCAGGTAAGCGTGCACAGACTGTCGGAGGGCAAAAATGTCACCAGAAGAGTTCCGTAAATTTCCGCTCCTTATCTCTCTGGTTAGCGCCCAGAGAGTGTCGGAGCTCAAAAATTCGACCGGAAGGGCTCCGTAAGTTTGCGCTACTTACCTCCCAGGTTAGCCTCACAGAGTGTCGGAGGGCAAAAATGGCCTCGTATGCGAACCGTCAATTTTCGCTCCTTACCTCTCAGGTTAGTGCGCACAGAGTGTCGGAGCGCATAAATGTCACCAGAAACGCTCCGTAAATTTGCGCTCCTTACCTCTCAGGTTAGCGCGCACGGAGTGTCGGAGGGCCAAAATGCCACAAGAAGCGCTCCGTAAATTTGCGCTCCTTACCTCTAGGGTTAGCGCGCAAAGAATGTCGAGCTCAAAAATGGGTTCAGAAGCTCTCCGTAAATTTGCGCTCCTTAACTCTCAGGTTAGCGTGCACAGAGTGTCGGAGGGTAAAAATGGCCTTTGATGGTCTCGGTCACTTTCCGCTCTTTACCTCTCAGGTTAGTGCGCACAGAGTGTCGGAGCGCAAAAATGCCGCCAGAAGCGCTTCGTAAATTTGCTCTCCTTAACTCTTAGGTTAATGCGCACAGAGTATCGTGGCGCAAATTTGCGAACTGAAGCGCTCCGTAAATTTGCGCTCCTTACCTCTCAGGTTAGAGCGCAGAGAATGTCGTAGGGGAAAATAACCTCGAATGCGCTGCGTCACTTTCCGCTCCTTACCTCACAGGTTATCGCGCACAGAGTGTCTGAGAGCAAAAATGGCCTCGGATGCCGTCCGTCACTTTCCGCTCCTTAATTCTCAGGTTAGCTTGCATAGAGTGTTGGAGGGCAAAAATGCCACCAGAAGCGCTACGTCACATTCTGCTCATTCCCGCTCAGGTTAGCGCACACAGAGTGTCGGAGGGCAAAAATGGTGCAGGGCAAAAGTGGCCTCGGATGCCCTCCCTCACTTTCCGCTACTTACCTCTCAGGTTAGCGCGCACAGACTGTCGGAGGGCAAAAATGGCCTCGGTTGCACTACCTCAATTTCCGCTCCTTTTCTCTCAGGTAAGCGCGCAGAGTGTCGGAGGTTAAAAATGCCACCAGAAGCCCTCCATAAACATTCGCTCCTTACCTCTCAGGTTAGCGCTCACAGAGTATCGGAGGGCAAAAATGGCCTCGGATGCGATCCGGCATTTTCCGCTCCTTACCTCTCAGGTTAGTGCGCACAGTGTCTGAGCGCAAAAATGCCAACAGAAGCGCTCCGTAAATTTGCGCTCTCAGGTTAGCTCGCACAGTGTCGGAAGGCAAAAATGGCCTCAGACGCGCTTCATCACTTTCCCCTCCTTATCTCTCAGGTTAGCGCGCACTGAGTGTCGGAGTGCTAAAATGCCACCAAAACCACTCCGTAAATTTGCGCTAATTACCTCTCAGGTTAGCGTGCACAGAGTGTCTGAAGCCAAAAATGCCACGAGAAGCGCTGCGTAAATTTCGCTCCTTTCCTCAGGCACCTCACCATGAGTCATTAAATAACCTTACCAACAAATCAGTCACCCCCTTTTTTAATAAATTCTACTGCAATACCATGCATACCCGCTGCCTTTACGGCTTGCATCTTCCGCAAAGCTTTTAATACCTCTTCTCTGTTTACCAACTCATTTTCCCTAACCCTCTCATTTTGCACACCACCCAGACTAAAACACCCTATATCAAACACATTCAACATATCCTCAAAACAACTCCTTCCTTCCTCACCACTACTTGTTATCACCTCTCAATTAGTCCCCTTTGTCCTGGTTCAATCAATTGACAGCACCTCGACCCCGGTATACCACATCGTTCCAATTTACTCTATTCCTTTCACTTTCCTGCATGTTCATTTACCGATAACTCAAAATCTTTTTCACTCCATCCTTCTACGTCCAAATTGGTCTCCCACTTTTCCTCGTTCCCTCCAAATGTGACACATTTATCCTCTTTGTGAATATTTCCTCAACCATTTTCTCCATGTGACCAAACCATTTCAAAACACCGTTTTCTCCTCTTTCAACCACACTTTCTATTACCACACATCTCTCTTACCCTTACATTACTTACTCGATCAAACCACCTTAAACCACATATTGTCCTGATACATCTCGTTTCCAGCACATCCACCCTCCTGCGCACAACTCGCACACCCCTCGCAACCATACAACATTGTTGTAAACAATACTACTTCAAACATACCCATTTTTGTTTTCCGAGAAAATGTTCGCGGCTTCCATACATTCTTGAATGCTCCCAGAATTTTCGCCCACCCTATGATTCACTTCCACTTCCATGGTTCCATCCATTGCCAAATCCACTCCCACATATCTTCATTTCCTCCAGCTTTTCTCCATTCAAACTTTCCTCTTTACCTCTCCGCCTATCTCGCACATAGTGTCGGACGGCAAAAATGATCGCAGAGACGCCCCGTCACTTTGCGCTCCTTACTTCTCAGGTTACCACGCACAGAGTGTCGGAGGGCAAAAATGGTCCCAGAGACGCTCCGTTACTTTTCTCTCCTTACGTCTCGGCCTATCACGCAAATAGTGTCGGAGGGGAAAAATGGTCTCGGAGACGCTCCGTCACTTTGCGCTCCTTACCTCTCGGCCTATCACGCACATATTGTCGGAGGGCAAAAATGGTCCCGCGAGACGCTCCGTTACTTTTCGCTCCTTACCTCTCTGCCTATCACGCACATAGAGCTCCTTATCACTCAGCCTATGGGACGTTGAGGATCGTAGCTGAAAAACGCGGGAAAGGTGCTCAGCTAACCCTTGCATCCTCCTTGCATGAGAGGTAAAGGGGAAACATCAGCTCACAATTATCCACGCCACTAGCTTCCACGCAGAGTGTTGGAGCGCAAAAATGCCACCAGAATCGCTTCGGAAATTTGCGCTACTTACCCCTCAGGTTAGAGCGCACAGTGTCGGAGCTCAAAAATGCGACCGGAAGCCCTCCGTAAATTTGCGCTCCTTACCTCTCAGGTTAGCCTCACAGAGTGTCGGAGCTCAAAAATCCGACCGGAAGCGATCCGTAAATTTGCGCTTCTTACCTCTCAGGTAAGCCCGCACAGAGTGTCGGGGGGCAAAAATGACCTCGGATGCGCTCCTTGACTTTACACTGCTTACATCTCAGGTTAGCGCGCATATAGTGTCGGAGTACCAAAATGTTACCAGAAGCGCTCCGTAAATTTGTGCTCCTTACTTCTAGGGTTAGCGCGCAAAGAATGTCGGAGCTCAAAAATGGGTTCGGAAGCTCTCCGTAAATTTGCGCTCTCTATCTCTCAGGTTAGTGTGCACAAAGTGTCGGAGGGTAAAAATGGCTTCGTATGGTCTCGGTCACTTTCCGCTCTTTACCTCACAGGTTAGTGCGCACAGAGTGTCGGAGCGCAAAAATGCCGCCAGAAGCGCCTCGTAAATTTGCTCTCCTTAACTCTTAGGTTAATGCGCACAGAGTATCGTAGCGCAAATTTGCGAACCGAAGCGCTCCGTAAATTTGCGCTCCCTACCTCTCAGGTTAGAGCGCACAGAGTGTCGTAGGGCAAAATAACCTCGAATGCACTCCGTCACTTTCCGCTCCTTACCTCACAGGTTAGCGCGCACAAAGTGTCTGAGGGCAAAAATGGCCTCGGATGCCGTCCGTTACTTTCCGCTCCTTAACTCTCAGGTTAGCGTGCACAGAGCGTTGGAGGGCAAAAATGCCACCAGAAGCGCTACGTTACATTGCGCTAATTACCGCTCAGGTTAGCACACACAGAGTGTCGAAGGGTAAAAATGGTGCAAGGCAAAAATGGCCTCGGATGCCTTACCTCACTTTCCGCTACTTACCTCTCAGGTTAGCGGGCACAGACTGTCGGAGGGCAAAAAATGGCCTCGGTTGCACTACCTCACTTTCCGCTCCTTTTCTCTCAGGTAAGCTCGCAAAGAGTGTCGGAGATTAAAAATGCCACCAGAAGCCCTCCATAAATTTTCGCTCCTTACCTCTCAGGTTAGCGCGCACAGAGTGTCGGACCGCAAAAATGGGCCCGGAGGCGCTCCGTCACTTTGCGCTCCCTACTTCTCAGGTTACCGCACACAGAGGGCCGGAGCGCAAACATGGTCCACAAGACACTCTGTTACTTTACGCTCCTTACCTTTCAGCCTGTCACGCACATAGTGCCGGAGGGCAAAAATGGTCCCGGAGATGCTGCATCACTTTGCGCTACTTATCTGTGAGCCTATATTACATTGAGGGTTGGAGTTGAAAAACGCGGCAAAATTGCCGGGCTAACCCTTGCACCTTCCTTGAATGGGAGGTAAGGGGTAAACATCACCTCACAATTATCGACGCCAGTAGCGTCCGCACAGAGTGTTGGAGCGCAAAACTGCCACAAGAAGCGCTCCGTAAATATCCGCTCCTTACCTCTCAGGTTAGCACGCACCGAGTGTCGGAGCTCAAATATGCGACCGGAAGCGGTCCATTAATCTGCGCTCCTTACCTCCCACGTTAGCGAGCAAAGAGTGTCGGAGGGCAAAAATGGCCTCGGATGCGCTCTTTCAATTTCCGCTCCTTATCTCTCAGGTTAGCGCGCACAGAGTGTCGGAGCGCAAAAAACCTTCAGAAGCGCTCCGTAAATTTGCGCTCCTTACCTTTTATGTTAGCTCCTTACCTCTTATGTCGTAGGGAAAAATGCCAAAACAAGTGCTCTGTAAATTCCGCTCCTTTCCTCAAGCACTTCACCATGAATCATTAAATAACATTATCAACCAATCAGTCACCCCTTTTTTTTTAATAAATTTGGTCTCCCACTTTTCCTCGTTCCCTCCACCTCTGACACAAATACACTTTTTGTCAATCTTTCCTCACCTATTCTCTACATGTGACCAAACCATTTCAAAACAACGTCTTCTGCTCTCTCAACCTCACTTTTTATTACTACACATCTCTGTTACCCTTATACTCGATCAAACCACCTCACACAAAATATTGTCGTGAAACATCTCATTTCCAGCATATCCATCCTCCTGCGTACAACTCACCCACGCCTCACAACCATACAACATTGTTGGAAACAGTATTCCTTCAAACATACCCATTTTTGTTTTCCGAGATAATGTTCTCGGCTTCCACACATTCCTGAATGCTCCCAGAATTTTCGCCCACCCTATGATTCACTTCCACTTCCATGCTTCCATACGTTGGCAAATCCACTCCCAGATATCTTCACTTTCTCTAGTTTTTCTCCATTCAAACTTTCCTTCTTACCTCTCGACCTATCACGCACATAGTGTCGGAGGGCAAAAATGGTCCCGGAGAAGCTCCGTCACTTTGCGCTCCTTACCTCTCGGCCAATCACGCACATACTGTCGGAGGGCAAAAATGGTCTCCGAGACGCTCCGTCACTTTGCGCTTCTCACCTCTCGGCCTATCACGCACATAGTGTCGGAGGGCAAAAATGGGCCACGAGATGCTCCGTTACTTTTCGATCCTTACCTCTCGGCCTATCACGCACTTAGCGTTGGAGCGGAAAAATGCTACCAGAAGCGCTCCGTAAATTTGCGCTCCTTACATCTCAGGTTTGCGCGCAAAAAGTGTCGGAGGGCAAAAATGGCCTCGGATGCGCTCCGTCTCTTTCCGCTCCTTACCTCACAGGTTAGCGCGCAGAGTGTCGGAGGGCAAAAATGGCATCGGATGCGCTCCGTCAGTTTCCACTTCTTACCTCTCAGGTTAGCGAACACAGAGTGTCGGAGGGCAAAAATGGCATCGGATGCGTTCCGTCACTTTCAGATTCTTATCTTTCATATTAGCGAGCACAGAGTGTCTGAGGGCAAAAATGCCACAATGAGCGTTCCGAAAATTTCCGCCTCCTTACCTCTCAGGTTAGGGCGCACAGAGTGTAGGGTCGCAAAAATGCTACTAGGAGCGCTAATTAAATTTGCGCTCCTTACCTCTCAGGTTACCGCTACAGAGTGTCGGAGCTCAAAAATGCTACCGGAAGCGCACCGTAAATTTGAGCTCCTTAACTCTCAGGTTAGCGCGCAGAGAGTCTCGGAGTGCAAATTTGCAACCAGAAGCGCTCCGTAAATTTGCCCGACTTACCTCTCAGGTTAACGCGCATAGAGTATCGGATGGGAAAACTGGCCTCGGATGCTCTCCGTCACTTTCCGCTCCTTGCCTCGCAGGTTAGTGCGCACAGAGTGTCGGAGGGCAAAAATGATCTCAGATGCGCTCCGTCACTTTCTGCTTCTTACCTCTCAGGATAACGCACACAGAGTGTCGGAGGGCAAAAATGGCCTCGGATGAGTTGCGTCACTTTCCGCTCGTTACCTCTCATGTTAGCGATCACAGAGTGTCGGAGGTCAAAAATGCCACAAGAAGCGCTCCGAAAATTTCCGCCTCCTTACCTCTCAGGTTAGGGCGCACAGAGTGTCGGAGCGCAAAAATGCCACAAGGAGCGCTCTTTAAATTTGCTCTCTTTACCTCTCAGGTTACCGCTACAGAGTGTCGGAGCTCAGAAATGCTACCGAAAACGCTACGTAAATTTGTGCTCCTTACCTCTCAGATTAGCCCGCACAGAGTGTCGGAGGGCAAAAATGGCGTCCGATGCGTTACGTCACTTTCAACTCCTTACCTGTCAGGTTAGCGCGCACAGAGTGTCGCAGGGCAAAAATGGCCTGGAATGAGCTCCGTCACTTTCCGCTCCTTATCTTTCAGGTTAGCGCGCACAGAGAGTCGGAGGGCAAAAATGGCCTCGGATGAGGTCCGTCACTTTCCGTTCCTTACCTCTTAGGTCAGCGCGCACAGAGTGTCGGAGGACAAAAATGCCACCAGAAGTGCTTCGTTAATTTCCGCATCCTTACCTCTCAGGTTAACGCTCACAGAGTGTTGGAGCGCAAAAATGCCACCAGAAGCGCTCCGTAAATTTGTGCTCCTTACCTCTCAGGTTAGCGCTAACATATTGCCCGATCTCAAAAATGCGACCGGAAGCGCTCCGGAAATTAGCGCTCCTTACCTCCCAGGTTACCGCGAACAGAGTGTCGGAGGGCAGAAATGGCCTCGGATACATTCCATAACTTTCCGCTCCTTACCTCTCAGGTTAGCGCGCACAGAATGTCGGGGCGCAAAAATGCCACCAGAAGCGCTCCGTAAGTTTGCGCTCCTTACCTCTCAGGTTAGTGCGCACAGAGTGTCGGAGCTCAAAAATGCGACCGGAAGCGGTCCGTAAATTTGCGCTCCTTACCTCCCAGGTTAGCGCGCAAAGATTGTTGGAGGGAAAAATGGCCTCGGATGCGCTCCATCACTTTCCGCTCCTTATCTCTCAGGTTAGCGCGCACTGAGTGTCGGAGCGCTAAAATACCACCAGACCCACTCCGTAAATTTGTGCTAATTACCTCTCAGGTTAGAGCGCACAGAGTGTCTGAAGCCAAAAATGCAACGGGAAGCGCTTCGTAAATTTCGCTCCTTTCCTCAGGCACCTCACCATGAATCATTAAATAACCTTACCAACCAATCAGTCACCCCCTTTTTTAATAAATTCTACTGCAATACTATGTATACCCGCTGCCTTTACGGCTTGCATCTTCCGCAAAGCATTTAATACCTCCTCTCTGTTTACCAACTCATTTTCCCTAACCCTATCACTTTGCACACCACCTAGACTAAAACACCCTATATAAAACACATTCAACAAATCCTCAAAACAACTCCTAACTTCCTCACCACTACTTGTTATCACCTCTCAATTAGTCCCCTTTGTCCTGGTTCAATCAATTGACAGCACTTCGACCCCGGTATACCACATCGGTCCAATTTACTCTATTCCTTTCACTTTCCTGCATGTTCATTTACCGATCTCTCAGAATCTTTTTCACTCCATCCTTCTACCTCCAAATTGGTCTCCCACTTTTCCTCGTTCCCTCCAAATGTGACACATATATCCTCTTTGTGAATATTTCCTCAACCATCTTCTCCATGTGACCAAACCATTTCAAAACACCGTCTTGTGCTCTCTCAACCACACTTTCTATTACCACACATCTCTCTTACCCTTACATTACTTACTCGATCAAACCACCTTACACCATATATTGTCCTGATACATCTCGTTTCCAGCACATCCACCCTCCTGCGCACAACTCGCCCACCCCTCGCAACCATACAACATTGTTGTAAACAATATTCCTTTAAACATACCCATTTTTGTTTTCCGAGAAAATGTTCGCGGCTTCCATACATTCTTGAATGCTCCCAGAATTTTCGCCC
>JAUUDZ010056389.1:0-10366 GCA_032361705.1 Panulirus versicolor | reverse complement strand
CTGAGTGTGAACAAATGTGGCCTTTTTTTTTTGCCTAAAAGTTTTCCTGGAGCTACCTCACTGAAGTGTGGGGTAGCGATGCTGTTTCCTGTGAGGCAGGGTAGCAGCAAGAATGGATGAAAGCAAGCAAGTATGAATATGTACATGTGTATATATTTATATGTCTGTGTATGTATATGTTGATATATATATATATATGCATGTATATATACGTGTAAGGGTGTTTATGTATATGAGTGGATGGGCCCTTCTTTATCTGTTTCCTGGTGCTACCTTGCTGATGCAGGAAACAGTGATTAAGTAAACTAATAAATAAATACATATATATATAATATTTATAATATCATATTATTATACATGATCGCTGTTTCCCATGTTAGCGAGATAGTGCTAGGAAACAGAAAAAGAAAGACCTAACCACTCACATACATGTATATATACATACATATACATATGTACATATTTATATTTTTTCATACATATTTGCCACTTCCCGCGTTGGTGAAGTAGCGTTAAGAACAGAGGACTGAGCCTGAGAGGGAACTTCCTCTCTTGGCCCCCTTCTCTGTTCCTTATTTTGGAAAAGTAAAAACTGGAAGGGAGGATTTCCAGCCCCCTGCTCCCTCCCCTTTTAGTCAACTTTTACAACACGCAGGGAATACGTGGGAAGTCTTCTTTTTCCCCTATCCCCACGGACATACACATATACATATTCATACTAGCTCTCCTTCGTCCATTCCCAGCATCACCCTGCCCCACAGGAAACAGCATCACCACCTACTATCCTACGTGAGAAAGCAGCAGGAGGTTAAGGAGCAGTTGAAAAAGAGGGCAAATGAGAGTTGGGGTGAGTGAGTATCAGCAAACTTTAGTTGGAATAAGATATTCTGCAAAGAGTTGATAATGTGCAAGAAAAGAAGAGAGGTGACAAATGGAGAAGTGTTAACAGGAAGCGATGAAGTGAGAAGAAGATGGAGTGATAATTTTGAAGGACTTGAATGTGTCTGATAATAGATAGGGTGGCAGATGGAGGGTGTTTGGGTTCAGGTGGTATGCAAAGTGAAAGAGTCATAGAGAGTGGTTACATAAAGATAGGAGAAGTGGTGAAAGACTTATGTATGATGAAATTTGGCAAGACAGCTGAGTTGGATATTACTGCAGTAAAACTTCTTTAGAAAGGGAGTGACTGTGATGGTGACTGATCAGTAATGATTTTCAATATATATTTGGGTCATGGTGAGCTGTCTAAGGGTTGTTGGAATGCATGTATAGTGCCACTGTATAAAGGCAAGGGGGATAAAGGTGAATATTCAAACTACAGAGGTATGAGTTTGTTGAGTGTACCTGGTAAGTTGTTTCGGAGGGTATGGAATGAGAGAGTGAAGGCATGAACAGAGCATCTGACTTGAGAGGAGCAGTGTGGCTCCAGAAGTGGTAGAGGATGTGTGGATCACATGTTTGCTTTAAAGAATGTGTGATGAGAAATACTTAGACAAACAGATGGATTTGTAGGTGTCATTTATGGATCTAGAGAAGGCATATGGGTTGAAAGAGATGCCTTTTGGAAGGTCTTAAGAATATATGGTGTGGGAGAATAGCTGCTGGTAGTGAAGAGTTTTTATCAAGGGTGTAAGGCATGTGTAAGAGTAGGAAGAAAGGGGAGTGAATGGTTCCAAGTGATGGTTGGTTTGTGGAAGGGGTGTTTGATGTCAGCATGGTTGTTCAATTTGCTTATAAATGAAGTGGAAGGGGAGGTAAATGAGAGAGTCTGGGAGACAGGGGCGAGTATGCATTCTGTGAGGGAAGAGAGGGCCTGGGAAATGAGTCAGTTGTTTTGTTTACTGATGATACAGCACTGGTTGCAGATTTGAATGAGAAACTGCAGAAGTTGGTGAGTGAGTCTGGAAGTGTGAGAAAGTAGAACATTGAGAGTAAATGTGAATAAAAGCAAGATTATTAAGTTTAGTGGGGTTGAGGGACAGGTTAGTTTGGGGTGTTAGTATGACTGAAGAAAACTTGGAGGAAGTAAAGTGTTTTAGATACCTGGGAGCATATATGGTAACAAATGGAATCATGGAAGTAGAAGCGAGTCATTGGGTCGGTGAAAGGGTTAAGGTTCTGAGAGCGCTGACAAATGTGTGGAAAGGTAATGTTATCTGGACGGGCAAAAATAGTTATGTTTGAAGGTATAGTAGCCCAATTAATATTTTATGGATGTAAGGCACGGGCCATATACAAGGATTTGTGTAGGAGCATGGAAATGTTGGAAAAAATGCTTTAGGACAATATGTGGTGTGAGGTGGTAATAAAAAGTGTGGCTGGGAGAGCTGAAGAGGGCATGCTGCAATGGGTTGAACATTTGGAGAGAATGAGTGAGGAAAGGATGACAAAGAGAGTATATGGGTATGAGTTGATGGAACAATGAGAAAGGGGAGAACAAACTGGAGATAAAAGGATGGAGTGAAAAAAGTTTTGAGTGATCAGGGCCCTGGACATGCAGGAGGGAGAAAGGCATGTATGAGGTAGAGTGAGTTGGAATGATATGGTTTACAAGGGTTGATGTGCTGCCACTGGACTGAACAAGAGCCTATGAAGCTTCTGGTATAGACCATGGAAAGTTATGTGGGGCCTGTTGAGGATAGAGGACTGGTTTTGGTGCATTACACACATCAGAGAGAATGGATGTGAGCAGATGCGGCCTTTCTTCGTCTGTTCCTGGTGCTACCTTGATAACATGGGATGTGGTGATCAAGTATGAAAAAAAAAAAAAATCCACTCCTTACTACTTTTGGTGTAACATCATATATATGTTTAGAATATGTTTCAGCACAACAAGCTAAACTGTGCCATTGAGCAAGTTTAAAATATTTTTCACCGCTACATAATACTTATATTGTAACAATGTATATATGTTTAGTATATGTTTCAGCACAACAAGCTAAACTGTGTCATTTTGCATGTTTCTGTTGCAACTAATATGATAAAAATTTCCTTATAATCAACATCATCCTCTGAAAATTTGTTCATTACAGCAAGACTATAAAAGTCTGTAAAATTACCAGCCACACCACTCAGATGCAGTGTTGGCAAGATCAGGTGGGCACAAGCAACACTGCCTCTATTTTGCTAGAATATCTTATCCTGCCACATCTTTGTCAACTTTTGATGCTGAAAGAGTCTTTGTCCATAAATCAGTCTCCACATGATCTGAAGACATCATCATCATTAAATACTTCATTATGTTCTTCTAAATGTAACAAAAAGACACTAAATTTCCTCCCCAAAAAACTCATGCAAATGTGCTCTTCATTAGCATGGCTGGAGGAGAAATTATTGCACACTACCACCTCAGCCACCACCCAGGCTCAGTGCATGGACTTGAAATTGAGGTATGAAACTTGATGCATGAATATCCATCTAATGTTGTCACCCATTCATATAAGTTTCTGTCTAGAAACTACACTGTATTTAGTCATAATTGAAAGACAAGTTGTATTTGCAGAAATCTTGACTCTATACAAGCTACCACAATGCAGTTTTACCAAAATTCTATTTGTATATGTATTCTGTGTAAGCTATTTTCCCATTTTCTTGAATAGGTGAGGATTTCAAGAATTTCTTTAAGTGTTATGCAGACCTGAGAGATTACAATTCAAATTTGCTCTGTTTTTACAATTTTTGTTTACGTTTGGAGAAATGTTTACTGTCAAGTGAGTCATTTGAGTATACTCCTGATGATGTCTGTATTTAAATTACAATGTCTTCCATTATTAGTAAAGCAGAGGGCTGTAGTCATTGACAAAATTCCTTATTGACACCAGGCCTTTCTAGGAAAGGAGAACAGGATAGGAAAGATATAAGATTTTGAGGAAGTAAACTTTTAAGGGGCAGGCTGCATGTATTGAGAAAAACATGTGATTTATAATGAAGGGAAGGAAGATAAGAGAATAGCAAGTAAAAAAAAAAAAAAAATAGATATATGATGCATGTTAAAGGTTGAGGCTAACTGACAAGATTACTTTTATTGAGAAAGGGTAAGAAAAGGAATTCTGACACAGATAGAAAATGTTTCTGGGCATCTCTACAATGCTCCTCAGTTGCAAGAACAGTACTTCCCAGAGCAGTTGTTGACTACAATCTAAAATCTGAGATAAACAAAGATATATTTCTTTACATAATGTATACCCTTCTTCCACACATATAGAATCTTTCCAACATTTTTAAAGTTAATTTTGAATAAATAATGAAGCATTTTTGTTAAATTTCTCAACACAACATAACCGCCTGCTTCTTAAACTAATGCTGCTTTTGTCCGAAAGTAACACTTTTCCTTTATCTTGCCCTTGAATCTGCTGCTGTCCAACTTTAGTTAAAAGTAATGTAAATATTCTTTGCAACTTTAGACTTACCCGTACCACATTTTTATCGATGTTTTTGATATTTCAATTAGTATAAATCCACATGGACTGTCCCCACATAGTCTGAATGTTGTGGGTTTTACTAAAGCATTCTTTAGTCATTTTTTTAGAAAAGGATAAAACATAAAAATTTGAATTGTACACTTAGGAATGATTAATGGACAGCAAAACATTTGAATAACATGGTGCAGAAAGAGTGAGGCACTGTAATTTTCTACAAAGCTACTAAAAATATGCATGGACTGTCTTGTATTGTATAGGTAATATATAAGGTTGGAATACTGTATTAGGATAGGCAGAATATGACTCATAAACTAAATGTTCTGATAAGACATTGTGGGGAATGGTGATCTAAAGTGTAGATGCAGGCTTCGAATCAGGGTACCTGGAAAGTTGAAAGATGGTATGCTGAGCTGTCTGAGCCACATATAAAATCTGGATATTGAAAGATGGAGAGTTACAAACATACTTATTACTTTAAATTCTTTTAACTATAAATATTTTTTGAAGATATTTAATATACCTAACTGGAATCATATACAATACAATATAGTTCAAAGTATATAAATCCATACAACAACGATAAAAATTACCATTTCTTTTAACTATTCTACATTTTATAGTTCAATAAGACAAAACTTGACAGCACAGAGTAAAACACCACACAGTGACATGGTGCAGTAATGGAACAGTGGTGTAAAGAAAGAAGCACATTCTGTGGTAAGGGATCAAATTATCAGAGAGGCTATATTACCAAAACACTGCAAGGATCATGGGACTGTGTATCTTTCTACTGTGATCATATCATGGTGCAAGTATTAGGTGTTTCTTCCAACATGCACCCATTCATCTTGCAAGTTTAATCAAGCCCTTCATTACCCAGAAATGTCTGCATCTGTAGTTTAATTATATATCTAGAAACCAGTGGGTATGCTGTTCCTATTTTCAAGAGTGTGAGGCCTCAAAAAATATAAATTGTTCCTAACTCTTTTTTTAAAATATACTTCACTTTCTCTAATTGGTTTTCATAACAATTATTTCATCAAGTTGGAATTCTACACAGAAAGTTTCATTTTACTTTTACAATGGCAAATTGAAATTACTCATGCTTTCTCTAGCTTAAGAAGTATACATCCATCTTTTGAGAACTGGTCTTTCATCATGACTAACTATCTTAAACTGTCTCAGCCATTCTATATTTTGATCGCTACCCTTTAACAATGATATAAAGGAAGTAGAGGAAATATAACAGAAAGCTATGAAATGGTGGCCAGAAAAAAATCCACCCAATGTTTCATGATTCCCTCAACATTCAAACATATATGCTGTATCTCTAAGCACACTGGTCATTCTTAAACAACATCCCAACTGGTTACAAATCCTGGTCATATTACAGTTATGATCATTTATATGATACCATAAACTACATGAAATACTACAATGCCATGGTGCTAATCATTTAGTACAATGCTGAGGTGTTCATCAGGCTTGCAACAATGAAAAATGTACACTTGCTATAACCAATTATAAGACATAATCAGTTTGCTTATGTTCAAATAAAAATAAAGAGTAACACCCAGCTAACAGTCACTTAAAACAAAAGAAATCTATACAATTAACACTGGCATCATGCAACCATCCATACATTTTTAACTAGTGATTCTTCATAACAGTTCAGAAAACACATATAGTTAGGGAAATGTAAAACCAAACTACATGAATTTTCTGTCATGATACCATCTGTGTGGATCACAAAAACTCGGGTTAATTTATTCCTTGGCCACCACATAAACAAGATGAAATTTTACCTTAACAATCCACTTTACAATGGGGAGAAATATAGATGAATAACATCAATGTCTGTTCACTGGTAGCTTCACACATTTGGTAGTTCTTCAATTATTGAACAATTTTACATATACATGGAAAGATCAGAACTGGAATATTATATCAATTAATGCATACTGACCTTTTAAGATGTAATCGGTGAGTAATGTTGGTACAGTTGGACTGTCCTCATTTATGGCCATCAAAACTGGAAAACACAGTACATTATCACCTTCCTTAACACTTTATTGTAGTTACTGTATGAAAATCATTGTTATGGTAAAGGATAATATATCAAAAATTATATTACAACTTCAATGAGACAATAGGTAAGGAAATGATAAAACTTACTCTTAATTAAGATCTGGAGAGTTGGATTGTGCGGGGGACCATGACCCACATCATAAGGGATGACTGTAGTCAGATACTGAGGAAGGTGATACTTTGTTAAAGAAACTACTTTGGTTACATGAGTAGTAAATTAATAACACAAAATATTTTCAAAGTTAAAACGAACAACATTTTATATCATCAATATCATTCATGAGAATGGTAATTTATTGCAAACAAAAATTTAACAGGAAAATGAAAATGTGATTGATAAGTACAGCACTGTTCTAAAGCAGAAAATATTTTGAAATATTGGACTGAATAAGATTAAATACAGGCCCTCTTCACTATTTCACAGGAATGCATTTCTGGAAAAGGTTACTGGTAATGGAACAACAAAAAAGCAAAACCAGATTAAGTTCCCAGGAGGGGGCAAGTTTTCTTCTTTATTTTTTTCACATAAAGAGTACTGTATTTCTCTGCAAATAAATTTTTTGTAATTTTTTTTGGTGTTTAGTATCCATATTTGGTCCTACAGGCACATGTTTTAGCTTGAAAAGCATACCAACCTTTCCTTCACATTATTTGGCCATACTGCATGAGTCTTGTTCAACAGGCTCATCCCCTCCCCAGTCTTCTTCCTCAACATACCTCACACCAGTAACAAAAATTACTAGTGGCAAATGACAAACTCACTTGCAGTAGTGATTTTGGTGTAAGATCTATTATCTGATGTCCATAATTTTATGGAGCAAACATTTAAGAAAAAACAGATGTACTAATGCTGTAAAGAAATGTAGAACCAAAAAATGGCATCACAAATTGCAAATTACTGTAAAAATTTAAGCACTTCAGGAAGTTCTCATTTCAACAAATATGCTTTATAATGGTGATATAACAAAATTTACAATTTAATGTGGATGATATAAAAAAGGAATCATTTATGAACAAATGCATGTACAAAGCCAATGTGAAAATAAGAATAGCAATAGGTGATAAATATTGTAAGCACTTAAGCACTAGCAGTGGTGTATATTTAAAAAATCTTGCTGTAATTGTGATGATGTTAAAAGACTTAATATTTCGCATAGATGATATTGTAAAAATCTTTTATGAACATGTACAGGTGAAAAACTGGATGACTGACCATAGCATTACATATGATAATAATTTCTGACATTTGTGCTGGTGGTAGTATGTATCTTAACAAACTCACCTAATGGTGATATTGTTATAAGTTTCATCATGTGTATATAATAACATAGTGCAATCCTTTAAGAACAACACCATGTAGAAAAAAAGAGACATTACAACCCAAACAGTATCTCATAATAAAAATCAATGAAAATGTTTTATGCATGCAGATGGCTGGCTGCATGAGCCTTGTTCACCCAGGGGGTTAGCAGAAGGGCTCACTATCATGTGGACTAAAGTGTTACAAGTGGATCTTGATGTCCTGTTATAGATTTCAAATATAAACCTGCTGGTTTATATATGTCATTGTTAAAAGATGGATAGAAAGAACATGTAAATGGGCAAAAAAAGTGAGGAGGGCCTGCACCAGAGTGAAACTTTGAAAGCAGTGAAACCACAAAATCACAGTGATGGGATCAAATCTATGTTACAGAGATAAGATAGTGTCACAGAATTCAATCCACCTTTGGGTCAGTGCCATTTGGTCCAACCTTCTTCTGTTTCTTCTTCTCTACATTAAAGTTCCGTCTCTTGTTCTGCACCTGTTGAAGATATCAACATTATGATGTAAAAGGAATTTATCTATCATGTTTATCTATTCTTTTCCATGCACTCAATATCTGAAACTAAAACAGGGATACAACTCATACTATGCCCAATACATCAGCTCAACCTTCCTTGTGTTTGACAGCTGATGGAGATGTCTATATGTTTTGAATTTAAGCAAATGCAACTGCAGAGCAATAAATGCATATAGAGTGCAGGGAATAAAAGAAAAAGGAAGCTGGTGTTTGTATCTAGAGAGTCTGAACACCTCTGCTGACATGATGCTGAGTTACATGTGAGGAAAAAGTGGTGGGGATTGGATTGTAGAGAAGGGCAACTCTTTGAATCAAAGGCATCATTTTCTTAAAAAAAAAAAAAAATAGATGCTTGCATTCTCTCAGACTTTGGTGTAGGATGAGAATGAGATTGTAACATATGACTGGAAAAATCATAGTATAAATCATTCAACTATGAACCAGAAAGTTTTTCTACTGAAGGGTTGTGTTTATATGATTATGCATGTGCATACACAAAAAATACATACACTCATAATCATACAACTGCACACGCAAAGAAGCTCAAACATGTATATGGATGCATGTATACACAAACGAAAAAAACGTTTGCAAAATTTTTATCTATTGTTACACTTAGGTATTTTCCCAGACATGAAGAAATATATCTCTATGGTATCCCCATCACAAACCTATGATAACTTGAGCCTTGCTAACTTGGAACATAATTATCTCTAACCCCAAATTTCTTTAAAATACTGAAAGGTAGCTGTATGAGCATCAAAAGATATCAAATGAAATCTTTATATCTTTCAGTATGATACTCTATGATGATGTTCAACAATGCAGGAATTATATATGTATGTATATGTATGCATGCCCTCATAAAAATGCTTCTTCTATGGCAGCAATATAAAGAAGTAACTAAAAAGAAACACTAATGCTCATTAAAACTTCATATACGAAAGAGTATATTGAATATGAACCAAAGGCTTGTAACATGCTGCATTTCATGAGCTTCTTCTACATAAAGCAATGTTTTAATGGATCATAGGATAATGTTGTTATCCCATAGCCCATTAACTTTCTGCAACACTTTGTGAACTGCATATCTGTTTTTCAGTATGAGCTTTCCTTTACTACAGTTGCCAGTGATTGGAATATATGCTTTTGAAACATTCTAGTATCTGAGATCTGATACTCCCAAACAACCTCTGCAACCCCATAATCTGGCAAATGAGTTAACCAAAATAGCTCTTATGTTTGTTGAATGAATCAATCTACTGCAATGGCTAGCTAATCATAAGAAGCAACCAATATTGTAAGAACTCTTTAAAAAAGTATTATAGTGTTGTACATTCCCAGGTATTCATGAGATAGTTAGTATCGCACAGTCACGTGTGTTAGACTAATTAAACTTTTTGACCTTTCTTTACATCTGCCTGGAGTAATATGAATGTTCTCGTTTTTCACAGCAAAAAGTTAAACTAGTAACTTGTCATTCTTTACCTATGTATGTTAGAAACAGGTTGTATTAATTAAATCTCTACTTTTATTATGTACGTTAGTGTCAACATGGAGAAAAATGAAAAAAAAAATTATATCATTTTTTTTATTTATTTTGCTTTGTCACTGTCTCCCGCATTAGCGAGGTAGCGCAAGGAAACAGATGAAAGAATGGCCTAACCCACCCACATACACATGTATATACATACTTGTCCATAAACACACATATACATGCCTATACATTTCAACGTATACATATATATATATATACACACACAGACATATACAATTATACACATGTACATAATTCATACTGTTTGCCCTTATTCATTCCCGTCACCACCCCACCACACATGAATGACAACCCTCTCCCCCGCATGTGCGCGAAGTAGCACTAGGAAAAGACAACAAAGGCCACATTCGTTCACACTCAGTCTCTAGCTGTCATGTATACTGCACCGAAACCACAGCTCCCTTTCCACATCCAGGCCCCACAAAACTTTCCATGGTTTACCCCAGACGCTTCACATG
>JAUUDZ010056378.1:0-10366 GCA_032361705.1 Panulirus versicolor | reverse complement strand
GGTCTGGTAACAAAGGTTGTATCACTTGTCCATCAACGCAGACGGCAGACATCAGATACCCAGTAGATATTTTGTAATAGCTCGTTATTGCTTCTAATTTTGTTCAGTTTCATCAATCAGAATATGGTAAGTGAAGTAGATATTGCCAAGCCAGAAACGTTCATATGTCCTCTGCTTTCCGTATCGATTCAGTATAACATATTAATAACTGGGACCAGCTAATAGCTCCAAAATAAACCATTGGAACCTGGGCTTAAAAGAGTGACAGCATACATGAAAAAAAAGAAAAAAAATATTGGAAGGCTTAGATTCAAACCTGCATGTAATGATGATTCTTTGATGGAATTGACAGACTGAGGAATATGTGCAATTTGATTAGTCTTAACAACAAAGATGTTTGAGGAATTTAAGAAAAAAGATGGGGCAAATGGCAGAACCTACAAATTAGTCTTCAGTCAGCCACAGGCTGACATGAAGCATGACAAACAAACAGCTGGGTAGAGGAAGCTCTGTTTAAAGAAGCTTGATTGCGTAATTCGATATATTAAACATTAGGTTACATTTAAGAATGATTCGACACTAGTACCCCGGTATTCAATTGCATGCATGACTGCATAAACTAAAGCAATGTAACTGATATGAAGGCTAATTTCATGTTTACTAAACGGTTTAAGGAATATTCTTGGGGCCCCACATAGGTTGGAGTCAACAGTCAGTCCCTGGCTGACTTGGCAGAACCCGACTACTGCGCCAATCAGGCAGGCCTTTGCCGAATTTTCGAAACTTGGTTTTGCAACACCAAGAAATGTAATGATCAGTAAGAGCTGCCTTAGTCAGCCGCTTTAACGGGTCGACATCCTTACGTTCATAATGTGAATACGCATGTCAGACATGCATGCACTCTATTTAGAAGACGGGAGATATCAGACTCGGTAGTTATCAATAGTCTGCCTCCGTGTAGCACTGGGCCTGGATGCACAATGGATTTTACGTTATTTCATCCCCACCTACTCCAAGCCAGTGAATACCAACACGCTTCCCAAGGCGACCTTGCTCTTGGAGCAAATTCGGCGCCATCTTACAGCTTTCGTTTTTTCGCAGCTCATGGTAAATCTTTACTAGCGTTGAACGTTAGACACGTCGCCACTTCGAAATGTTAATACGTTTTTGTGTGGTTAAAGGTATCGGGGCATTCATTCGATTGCCTGGAATATGTTAAGTGCTATGTTTTGTCATATTTTTCTTTACTCTTACACGTGCTCTTTCGTCACTGGGTGGAAATAGAATTCTGAACTTAGAAAAATATATTCCAGCTCAATGTTTAGTCTAAATTGTATTGTTAGTCGTAGTTCGTTGGCTTTTTCGTTACAAGTTGCTTATCAATGTATACTACCTGTTATGAATATTTTCAAGAATTTGTAAATTGTGACATTAAACAATTGATACATTCCAGCATAAAAAAATCAAGGGGAACATTTTTTTTTTTTTAACAAAGTACCTCCATTATTGTTATGCGACATGTATTATTAGATATGTTATCAGTGTCAATATATATTATATTGATTACATGTTACCGATGATAGCTCTGTGAATGAAGTTATAATACTGTCAGTGTAGTAACAGTTAGGATCGGGTTGAAGTGTTATATTTCTCTTCTTAGTTCTAATGTTACTGCTTTGTGATTGGTTAGAATTCCAAGTGGTGAGTGTATCACTGCAATCCTCCCTCTAATTGTTTAGTGCGTTATGTTCGAGCCCACTTTGGAAAGTTATTTAATAAGTTTGAATATGGTAGATGTTCCATGCGTTTTGCAGAAAACTGTAAAACTGACCAATAGAGCGAGTCGGGGTATTATTCTTTATTCTAAAACTAGCCCAACGCAACGTAAAACTAACCTAACACAAAAATTAGCCTAACACAACGTAAAACTAACCTAACACAACGTAGTATAAACAACCGTTTATAGAAGAAAATCCGATCGCGCTTTACGAACAGTAATCAGGTCGTTTAATGAAATCCTATTGGTTCATGTCGTTTCCCAAAACATTTCCGTAAGTGAATTCTGGCTAATGAGAGTTAGAGTATAGTAGACTTGGAAAGCCTCAAGTTAATGGCCAGCCTTCCTAAGCTGCGGTGATGGTCGGAGCATATGGGAAGGGGTAGGGGGTCACTGCAGGCTGCGGTGACCGTGGGAGCAAATAGGAAGGAGTAGGAGTCGCAGCATATGGAATAACATCTTGCTACTCCTACTGCTACACACACTGTTTCTGATCGTTTTTAACCAGGAGTCGTATGTTTTGGCGACAGGAATATACTTTTCACTCACAGTTGATGAGTTTGATTAGATTTTAAGTGCATAGCTCTCTACTGCATACAACTGTTTAACGAAATAACAAGTAGAATACTTAAGTATTTGGCATTTGACCACTGGCAGGACGGCTGTGAGCAGTAACATATTTTACTGGAACTAAATTTTGCTTGCATAACTTGTTCATGGTATTTTAAATAGCACGTGTTGTGATATATAAGGAAGGAGAACAGTACACATGCTTTCATTGGTGATGTTAACGAAATACTTAATCAAAGAATTGTTCACTTTGGACTCACAAACAAGATACGCTGATCAGCTGTAATTCAATTTCCTTGAGTTTAGGAGTGGCAGCATTCTTAAGTTCTTAACTTCTTCCTTACGCAAGTTTATGGCCTCATCGATACCGAACACCTCAGTTTGGGACTGAGCTGCATCTTGGCTAAGACTTTTATATAAGTCTAGTTGATCTTGGCTGCTGCATTCAACCACTGCGTACTTCAGTGGTTACCTTCACTCTACCATTATTCATATTTTGTATGTTAATTCATATCTTTAGGCCAGCCCATAATATTTTCCATAGTTATGATGAACTCATCTCTCACTCTTCTGTCTTTCATAGTGGGCAAATTTAAGGACTCTCTCCTTTCATGTAAATCAGCTCTTTTAATTCTGGTACTGGTACCATCTTTGTTGCCCTTACCTAGACATTTTATTATCTGTGCTTCTATAGGTGCGGTGACCATACCTAATAAGCATATTCTAATTTTGGCCTTGTGTAGGATGCAAACTGCTTCCTACTTCCTTCTACACGTATTAAATGCATTTATGATACTTTCCAGTTGACAGTTCTCCTTAACTTTAATCCTATAATGAGATTCTGGTGACAGGTGAGGTACGATGTCGATCAACTTCCTAGTCTCTCGCACAGATTCCTGCACCTTGTTGCTTATATGTCATTTACAGTGTCCGATAAAAGACCTTGTCGAAGCCAGGCCATTCATTAAAACAAAAAAGCAAAAGTTGATGAAACAACAAAACTCTTACGGAAATTAGTGAGTTTGCCTCTTTAAAACGGAGCGAGTCGTATAAAAACGTTGAGAAGGCAGTTTCAAAGCTATAGTGGTAATACAGTATTATGCAAAACGTTGTAATGTACATGAAGTCTACAGATCCGTCTTCAACAAGTGAGACACAGGTATGTCCTAACCCCAGGCCGGAGCGAGAAATCGAGCAAAACTGTACGATGACGGCCGGGACTGACTAACTTTCCCGCCGCAACCACCCTCGTTTTTTCCACTCGCTCATTGCCCATGGAATAGCCACGCACTGATCCAAGGATAGCTACTCATTGATTTACACATAGCCATGCACTTATTTTGGGACAGCCAGGCATTGATCTAGATACAGTCACACACACCCAAGGCAGACGGGCCTCCGTGGTGGAGTAGTTTTGTTGTCACAACGGGGCAGCCCAAGGTAGGACTCTTATGGAATTCGAATCCTGGAGGTGGCAGTCGGCCTACACCCAACCCAAGTGTTTATCCACCACTGGGGCCTTGTCTGTAAATGGATACCTTGCTTAGGCTAAGGACTTAGTGTGTGCGTATACATACATATGTGTAATGACATGTACATATATACGGAAGTACTAACGTAAAACTCTTTACATACTCACATATAGTATTCGCATCCTTGTTGCTCCCAAGTTACTTGGCACAATATGCTTGCAGGATGATACGATTAGGCTTCACACGAAGTGCTTCACGTTTGTTTATGTATGATTAGAATTACGAAAAAGGTAATGGATGCGTGTCAAAATATTTTCACAATGAAACGCACGGACTGGTGTTTGTAATTCACGCAATGTAATGTTTGACAAGTTGTATTGGAATTAGTCTGATTGCGGGTATGTGGACAGTTTTCTCTACACACGTGCGGGTATGTGGACAGTTTTCTCTACACACGTCAAAGTCATTATGTATACCATTTACAATTAAAATACTTATGATTCTTCCCTTATACCAAGGCACAGTGATGTAATATATTTTTCAGTTTATGCTAGAACACATAAGCTTTCTTAACACACTGAAACGAGCTGTTCTTAATTAGGTATTGAAGTAGCTGAAGATAGGCTAGTAACGGTAACGACCCCGCCTCTTTGTTTACATAATGCTAATGTTTATATCAATGGCAAGGCCAGCTTTCATTTGTCACACACAAATACATTGTTTAATCGATGAACACATGATGATGAGTTAATAATTCACCCGATGACTGTAGAGTGTTAACAAATAGGGAATGACTTGAGAAGTCTTAAGTTTTAGAATCTTCCTTCCCCTCCCATAATGGCGCCTCGCCTCGCCAGCGAATGGAGGGTGAAACCGCCGTTGGTATTAGGTTGGTTGTCATCCAGGGTCATTAAGGCATTCATGGTCAACATACATCACCAAACGAAAGAAAAAGCTTAGCTCCTTTTCAGGTTTCAAAGTCTAATGCCACACATATTCTCACTTTGAATAACTAATGCCATGGGTGATCAGCTGATGTCGAATATCACTGGTGGACATGTCATTGAAATGTACTTTAGACACAGTCAGAACTTGTGTAGAAATCTTGATTGCACAACACACTACTCAGGGCGTCATATAACCTCGGCAGCTGCCCTTGGCAATAGATTAACGACACTGGGATTAAGAGCCCGTTAAGAGCGTCTTGTCACTTCGTCAGCTTGACAAGGACTGGCCGGCCAACGACACACGTAAGCTACCCAATTGTTTGGGACGGAGCGGCAATATCTCATGACTTGAAAACGATTCGTATTTGGTGGCTAATGGTCGTATAATCGTGACAAGGATTTCCAATGATCGTACGAATAAAGACATGTAGTTCAAATCTGGAATTATTTTAAATACAGCACTTCACGTTATTAAGCTGACCTCATCAAATTATAAAGGTTTAAATTGTCTGTGCATAATGATTTTTTATATCCAAGCTACCATTGTCTGTCTGGTTTTTGAGATTATCGTCTGTGTTAGTCACCAAATTCTTGGCCAGACTGAAGTTTTACTGATATATTTGATTGCCTTGCTGCACCTGGTCAGCGGTGATGGCGAGTAAGGGAGTTGAGTTGGCACATTGGATCGCGATCGCTGGTCACAGGTTTTGCCGCCTAAACCGCAAGATTTATAATTGTAATTGTTCCTGTGATCTCCCCACCTCGTACGTGGCCAGGGGTATCACGCCCCGTTACTTACCCTTTGGCATATTTTCAAGCCCTCATTTTGCCTGGCATGATAGCGCCATGCTTCTTCCTCGGCATGGAGGGATATTGATGTCTACCTTGACGCGGAATGCCACGCTTTCTCTCTATCTTTCACGGGGTGACACGCCCCCTCCCACATTGGAATGGGGTGATTCTGTCCTTCCCTGATAAGGAACCACCCTATCTTTCCTCCATATGGTAAACATGGTAATAAGCATACTCATTCTTGGGCAGGGAATGGCTTTGCTCTATCTTTAACACGTTTGGAATAACGAGTTTCATTCTCCCACTCCCACGCGGATTTGGAGCAATACGCAACTCCTCTACCCCCTCCTTTCTGGCGTATTGATACTTGCCTTTTTTTTTTCTCTCTTTTTTTACATAGATTAATGCCCCCTTCGTCTGTAGGGTCTTGACGACCAGTGAAAGGTCCTTCTTTATATGTAGCGACACTTCTTAGTGTTTCCCTTAGACAAGCTCCCTCTCTCCTTATCGTTTATCCAAATTCCTTGCCTTCAGCCTATCCGTTATCTTTCCGATTAGCAGATTAGACTCTAGAATCATAAGCTTTGAAATGAAGAATGAAAGATTCTTAAATGCAAGATTAATGGCATGGATAGCAGAAGACACTTGACAGTGAAAAAGCAAGGAGCAAAGAGTTTAATGCAAGAGATAGAGGTAGGCCATGTTGCTGGAGTGGCGTACAAGTGTGGCGATGTGGTAAACCTGAGGTGCCATGACCAGCCCAAGTTTCTGCCTGCCCCGCTACACACTGCATCATTCATGTCACCATGTACTTGAACAGTAATCAATTCAGTGGGTTTCTGATGGCTCTCCGGAAGGTTTGATACGATAGCAAGATAGGATTGCATGAACACATGATATTTAGTAAGATGGTAGTGTAGAAGGATAATTTGTTTATATTAGAAATGGAAGACAGAAGTTGATAGGAATATGAAGCAAGTGTTATAAATGCCGACAAGGATATCCTCAGGTGGGGTTAGCAGGATGACACGACTGGCAGAAAGCGAGAGGCGCTAAAAATAGCAGTTGGTGTGCACGGCGTCCACATTTCAAGTTAGTGACGTTCCGCTAAGAGTTGCACCGAGACCTACTTACCCACTTCAGGGATCATCATGGGCTGGACAAGCTCCCGTTTGTCTCGCAGGTTCTGGGGTGTTTCTGGCCCAAAACAAACAAATTATCATCAGCCTTGGTGTATTTAGTGACAAAATGGATCTTCGAATGTGGTTTTGGAGGTATTTTTTTTTTATCGGTTTAATAATTGAAATAAAAGCGAGAGGATATTCAACTAAGTACATTCATTTTATGGGCCGTATGCAAGGATAAGATTGCAGGGTATTGGAAGAGATAATTGTGTGGTCTCATTTCCTTGTTCAAGAGGGCGAAGGGTGTCGAGCTACTGGCTTTGACCTTCCAATGTTAATATTATAAGTTTTTATCCGTGGTAGGACCGACTTCAGTGAATTATTCTGAGTAACGGTGGGTACAGACCCGTGGTTTGTGTTGAGGGCAAAGGAGAACATGTATATTTCTTCAGTTGTATAGGTATTCGTACTTATCTCCAAAACTTGGCGTCTCGTATACTTAGTGTTGTGATATGGTAGGGTTGTTTTAGCATCGATTTCCAGATTTGCACAGTAAAGGTTATCATTAATGACTGCAAACTGGTTCAGGGAGGGGTGCGTATTGGTGATATCATTTGCGTTTGACTATGTTGTATGTTCTTGAGGCTCGAGGGAAGTTCGGGAGCTTGGGAGTTAGTGTGCGTTCCTCCGTCAGGTCGTTGTATCCTCACCTGCGGCAGGCGGTTCAGTGTTCCACACCTGCGGAAGGTGGCTCCCTTTTCCCGACCTAGGACAGGTAAATCGGTAAACCCCCTCTCCCTACCTGACACAGATGGATCATTAGTCCCAACCAGGGACAGGCGGTTTAGTGTACACCACCTGTCCCAGGTGGTACAGTTTGCGTAAAATGAGACAGGCGGTTCCTTGTCACCACAAGAGGCTGACGGATCAGTGTCGTACATGTTCCTATGGAAATTCCGGCAAGGCACCTGCCCTCTTGCAGTATCCCTGTCATTGATCATCCTGTTACTCCTTCCGTTTAGTCTTGCTTCTCCTCCTGTTTTTGTCCTTCCGTCATATTCCTCGAAGTATCTTTATCCTCCTGGACGCTGGGTTCATTCGGCTGCCCTTCTGCATTGTTTGCATCCGCGATTCCTTTGCGTTCTTCCCTGTGCGGTAAGTACCCGATGCCAGTGTTGTTGTTACTTAGGTTCGCTCCCTGGCTTACTGGACCGGTTGGTTTGTGGCACTGGTCCAGTGTGCCCACAGGACCGTTCTGTGACAGTGGGGCATACTGTGGTGTTGGTCCAGAGTGCACATGCTGTCCTTGTCTGTGATATTGAAGCAGAATGTGGGATTGGTCAACTTTTGAATTTGACCAATGTGAGAGGGTGGACCAGTGATTAGCACATAGTGAGTCAGGCTGGTCCACAGTTTAAGGCTGGACCAGAGGGTGAGGCTGGCTAGCCTGGCGTGTGAGGGCGGGGGTGATCTGAAAGTTCCCACTTGCCTCGTAAAGCCTGGGCTTGGGGTCTCGTTCCGAGGTGCCTGACTCAACAGTGGCTGCTCTCACACTAGCATCCCCCCTCCCTCCCTCCCCCTCCCTCCCTTCCTCGCTGGCTGCTCTTTACTCTCCCTCTCGACTCCATCTAGCCACCTCTCGCTCCTTCCCCTCTGCCCACTCCTTTCCTTTCTCCCTTTCTTTCGTTCTCTCCACGTCACTTCCCTGTTGTACCGTTTAATGCTGGGTTGACGCGAGGATTCTTTAGACTGTGTAAGGAGGTATACTATAACGTGTGGTGGTGGACGGGGAGGGGGGGGGGTAACAGTGGAGAGTGAATGGTGAGCAGTTCTTGCAGTTGTTGTCGCATGTCATGATGGTGATGGGTGACTAGCCCAATGGTACAACATCTGGGGACGATGGTACGACCCGTGAGCACGACGTGACGACTCTAAGGTATTATGGCTTATCCTTTGTTCCCTAAGGCACGACCTTAGGGTCATTCCATCGTGTTGAAGGGCCCGTGCTGTCTTGTTGAAGGGCCCGTGCTGTCGTGTTGAAGGGCCCGTGCTGTCGTGTTAAAGGGCCCGTGCTGTCGTGCAGAAGAGGTGAACATAGCTTTTTTTTTTCCCCTCCTGTCCTTTGTTCCACCCTTTTCTCTTCTTTTCACTTCACCCCTGGTTTATTTTACCCTCTCCAGTCTTCATCATGATGATTTTCCTCCTCTCCCATTCTTCAGTGTATCACCGGTACATCATGGGTCGCCACCGCCACCCTCATCACCACCATCACCATCTTTCTCTGCCTGGCCGTCTGCATCAGGCTGGCGGTGTCGCCCCCACCCCCCGGTATAATGTAAGGAGGATTCCCTCCTTAGCGGCCGAGGTGGGGATCTCTCTTGTAAGGTCTTCGTGGTGCTTCTGATGGGGTCTTTACCCCGACAAGGACGGCGTTTGTGGAGAGAGGATTTTCTGTGAGAGGGTGTTGACAGTAAAGTATTGCTGTGAGAGGGTTTTAGCAGTAAGTGTTGCTGTGAGAGGGTTTTAGCAGTAAGTGTTGCTGTGAGAGGGGTTTTAGCAGTAAGTGTTTCTGTGAGAGGATGTTGGCAGTAAGTGTTGCTGTGAGAGGGGTTTTAGCTGAAAGTGTTGCTGTGAGAGGGTGTTGGCAGTGTTGCTGTGAGGTGTTGATAGTAAAGTATTGCTGAGAGGGTGTTAGCAGTAAGTATTGCTGTGAGAGTGTTGGCAGTGTTGCTGTGAGAGGGTGTTGGTAGTAAGTGTTGCTGTGAGAGGGTGTTGGCATTAAATGTTGCTGAGAGGGTGTTGGCAGTAAGTTTTGCTGTGAGAGGGTGTTGGCAGTAAATATACATCTTTTGATTAAGTTTTGTCAATTTCTTTCTCTGTTTGTGTATAGATTATGTATGAATTGTATGATTCAAGTTTTTTTTTCTTTATTGAGCTAGAAGAAACCAAACTTTATTCTCTTATGATTTTGTCTGGTGATACTTGTTGTCACAGTGATACCACACTGGTTACTGCGATGTGTATGTGTGTGTTTGTGTACATAATGCGTGTGACCTTCAGCTCGTCTCTCTGAGCTTAGTCGTGTGTAATCCTGCCGTCTATATGACTGTATATCGTCATCCTGTACTGTTCTCGGTATGTGTGTACTGGACTCATAGTGCCCTAAGCCCATATCTGTAACGTGGCCTCATATTTGATTCATTCGTGTTTCTCTGTGCACCTACGGAATTGCCGAGTGCCTGTGATTTTTAGAAATGCCCAGGCCGTAGCATTTGGGGTGGTATTGTATGTTAAGTGATGAGGCTTGCTAAACTGGCGACCTGGGATGGATGGCAGGGGTGAGTGATGCGAGATGTGCTGACCACTGGAGTCACAAGGAGGCGAAGTTGGAAGACGTTCCTTGAGTAAGGAAGAGAACCACCCGGGTCCTCTTATCGGATTGTAGCTCCTGTCTTTAGCTGCACTGGCCACATCACGCCAGCGACGCGCCCTACAGGGATCGGGCGGTCCCTGATACCGGCACAGATTAAAGAATCTGCCACCCTTGTCCTCCCCTCTGTACACCAACACGATACAACACAACCCTTGGTCTCCTCGCTCAGAGCCGCCTGCATATGCCAGTTGTTACCTATTTGTGTGTGTGTGTGTGTGTGTGTGTGTGAGAGAGAGAGAGAGAGAGAGAGA
>JAUUDZ010056377.1:0-17947 GCA_032361705.1 Panulirus versicolor | reverse complement strand
CATGGCCCCCCCCCCCCCCAATCCATCTCTCACTCTATGGCCCTTGAATTTCTCTCCCTCATTACCCTGTCATTATATAAATAACCATGGTGACATCACACATCCCTAATGCAAATCACCCTTACCTGGTAATCACTCATCTTCCATACATGCCTATCTCACCAAAAACTTGATTACAATGAGTAGCTTTTCATTTACCTGTTTATATATCACTTTCTACATGGCCTCTCAGTCATCTCTATTATACACATCCATAATTGTCACATGCTATTTACACTTCTCCTCTCACAATCATTCAGATTAAACACCTTGTTCACATATCTCTCACCATTACCTATCCTGAAACACTGCTTTTCTTCAATTAGATGCTTTGGGCATACTTCCACCACCTCAATCACCAATCTCCCATACATTACACCAAGTGTACTCAACACTTATGTCTCTGTAAGTTTGACATTGTTGGTCCACTTTTCCTTTATGTATGGGCACTATGAATACACTCTGCCAGTCTCTCGGCACCTTAACTTTGGCCATGTAAACTTTGAACAGCCTGACTAACAAAAAATGCAATCAACATTTGTCATCCATTCTAGAGAAACTTAAACCGCAATTCCATTAATTTTTGCCACATCATCATTCTTTGCACCCTAACATTTTCTATCTTTTATAAACATCCATGTTACCTACCTTAGCAAGGGTGCATTAGAAACAAACAGAGCCCTCATTAGCATACATCCACTCTCTAGCTGTCATGTATAATGTACCAAAACCCACCATCTATAGCCAAGCCCCACTGCATATTCCATATCATGGGTAGTTTTATTTAATAGCTATGAACAACAACACTCATCTTTCAACCATATTTCTCTAGTACCTGTATTTAAAAGAAAGACAGTGATAACACTCATGAGAAAAACTTTATTTGTCTTGTGTACATGTAGAAAAAATTTCTAATATAAGCAAAAGAAAATATGAAGTTTTGTCTTTCTAAGGAATAAGATAATGTGAAAGTATTTCATATACACTAAAATACATAGAATATACTGATTTGGTAAGCAATTTACATAAGTTCTGAAATAAACAAAAAAAATCATGTCTTTCACAGAACAAAGTTCTATTTAAAGATTTTAAAACTTGACAGAGAATATCATAATCGATGAAGAAAAGCAACTAATACACTAAGATAATTTTACATTAGCAAACTTGTACATACACTTACATCAAGCATTACTGTTAATACATTTCATGTTTTCAATCTGCTAATGTGTGTGCCAGACATTGTTCACATACTTATAAGAAACCTGAACCTAACAAATTTTCTTAACTCAAAAATGTGCAATGAATAAATAAGACCAAATTTTCATTTACTGTGCACTTAAATGATTTCGAAAGATATTTCTGCAGATCCACAGTATTCATGTTAATGATTTTGTACTGGCACGCGACTTACTATATGTGATATTTCTGATAGTTCATACACACACACAATTACTGATTAAACAATGATCTAAAACAATAAAAAAATATAGAAACAGCACAGAAGGAACAAAATAATGCTGGCTAAATCCCTATATGCATTATACATGCTACTAACAGAACAGGAAAAAATGAACCTCTGTATTAGGTAACAAGCCTCTTTTCATTCTTTCACTGTAATGCCCAACTACCTGAGGGTATATAGCTGAGGGGCTCAAATATTAAGCCATGCAGTGACTGTGAGTGAGATTAAACAATAAACTGAGTTTTTCTCCAACTAAACATTAAAAGGATAACCTTAAATCTAGCTGGTATAACTACATCATAGGTTGCAAAACAACTATGACAGATATATTTGACTTGCAAATTTGCCATCTGACCACTTGTCAGATTGTGTCACTGACTAGTCAAAATTGATAATTGGTGACAGACTGAGATTATCTATCAGCTTACTAATCAGCAAATGGTGCTTTTCTTCTTTTAGTCTCATAGTTCACTATCTAAAAAAAAGAACTATTTCCAAACATCCCAAGGAACACCGATACTGTTGAGAAACAAAATACTCCAGTGTTCCATGGCATATTTGCAAAACCATGCAGATACAAGTCAAGCATTATAGATAAAAAAAAATTTGAATAGTTCATTGCCATACATATACTTTTTAAAGTAAATTGGATATCATGCCAATATGGACTAAATTCTTATAACTTTTTCCTTTACACAGTCACATAACAATAAAGTAGTGCATATGTGAAAAAAAATATTGAATGTCTCCTGTCTGATATGTAAAACATGTACTAAGAAGCTGCATATCATCATATAATTGTATGTATGAGGATATCAATTCATATAAAACAAATGGACGCCAGGTGCTTCATATGTGAAGCAGCTGAAGACACCTACTGAACACTTCCACCAATGCTACTAAGTATGTGACACTTAACCCCTTCCATAACGCAGTCTTGTTTGGTGGTACATAAGTACTTCCCCTCAAAGCATCCACATCTTACAACTGCAGTGGACCATGGTGCATGTTTACCACACTAAACAGTGGAAGTCATCAAGTGGAAAATACATGTGGTATGGGCCATTTTCTACAAGTGGTGGCAATAGGCCTGAGTAATGTAAACAATCATGATGTATGCAGACATCAAGAAACATCATTAACTCAACAAGTTTATCCAATGAGTTTCTGCAACTAATTTTCATAATTTTCTCGACACCAATCATATTAATTTTTAGATATGATATTACTCCCTCCCATATTGTCCACACATGTTCTCACTGGACTGCTTGTTGTCAGTGCTCTCATATGCAACTCAAAGCAAGCAAGAATGAAAAAGTCAGAAAGTGAAGGTTTAACACATGATTCATAAGAACAGTATGACAGTGACTAGGACATTGGTAAGGACAGAGACAGTATTGACAGAAGTAGCCTCTCATACTCACCTGTATCTCTTTGGTTGGCCTTACATCCCTTATCTGGGACTGTGCAGCATTATCATGAACAGTATCTAAAGTTTTACTAAACCAAGACCATCTTCATTTTCACAAAAATCCAGCATCATTCACAAGGCAAGCAAACATAACCTCACTCTATGCATGCTATATTTTTCACTCATATATTAATCAACTGCTTGATTATAAACATATTAGTGTAATTTATATGAAATAGAAAAAAATTAATCTACCTCAATATTCTCCATGCAATCTAAATCTAGCTGGGATTATGTATGCACCGATACATAAATAAATCACGTGGTACAGAAGGGGTTAACCCTTTCCATGCAGGACCTAACTTTTGTCCTGCATTTGTTTCACTCTTCTATCTAATTTCAACATTTCAAATTAGGTACCTTTGTATGAATCACTTTGACTGCCACCACCACCAAAAGAGTTGTCAGAGGCTGCAATGCCTTAATCCATGTGAAAGAAAAAGCTGGGCTTAATGGCTTATTGGTAATTACGCTTGCCATACTCAGAAGTATGCAATGTCGATCTGCTATGGCAGTCATGACACCAACTAATTTTGAGGGGTTTTATTTCCCAAGCAAAACATATATTCATACATACAGATATGTAATCCTTTCTATTCTTAGCCTTTTTGTTTTCTAAAGCTCCACAAGGGGAGTGGGTCTGTTTCATGGAAAGGGTTAAACGTGCAAAGTTAGGATGGCTAGGTGCCTGAAACACTTTTATTTACAAGAATAAATTCTATGATCAACAAATTAATTCCTCTACATAGAACAATCTCATATTGATGGACATGGGTCGTCTGTAAAATGAAAACTCACGAGTGACATTAATTTGGTTCTCTCTTTCTACAGCCTGCATGTAATCTATGGAAAAAAAGTATTTCAACCTACTTTTCTCTTTTCATAAAAATATTACTAGGGTTCAGTTATCTTGCTATAAATTATTTATGTACATAAAAGTACATTCATATTCTTTAGAATATACATAAAATTTTTCTTTATGAATAACAAATAAGATTAGTGGGAAAAGTTCAACGAGTCAATGGCAGGTGATCAACATTTTCAGGAAATGCCGCAAGAGAGTTCTAACAACAACAGATGGACTAAACATGCAAGTACACAGGGGAAACTGGGCCAATATCATTATAAGATAATCAAATCTTTATCATTCATTATAGTATGTGAATCTTAACACATTGCTATTGCTATTGGGAAATTATCTACTCAGGGTAAAAGTTCCATTGAATCAGATAAATGGTTAGGGTATATCAACTAGTAAAGTATTATGTGGTAATGGACTCCCTGCTTTTGTGTAACAAATTGCAAACTATACGTCAATTTAAAACAATAAAGTATTAACTTCAGATACTTTAAAATACTAAAAGATTACTTAATAACATACATGTAGTGCATTTTCAGTTGGCACCTTTTCATAATTTGGACTCTTTGTACTTCCATGAACCCACAAGCAGTGTTAGTTCACCACAGTCTGAACAAAAACAAATATTTGATGCATCTTCATAAAATTCTAATTCAAAGAAGCTCCAACTGAACAACCAGTAATAAACGTGGATTCTACAATCCTTTAATATATCCTACCATTTTACCCCACGGGCAAATATTCAGGTTCCTAACAAAATTTGCTTGGAGAGAGCATTAAAAATCAGTCAACTAAAATGATTATGAATAGCTTTTTTTCCTCTAAAATGCAAAGGAATTCAAAACTCTTAGGGTGACAGTTTCCTAAATATTTTAAAAGGGAGTCAGAGATGATTGCGTACCATTTTTAGTGCAAAAACATATTTAAAACCTAACTGCTTTTGTGATGTGGCTAAAAGTAGATTTGTCGTCATCCTAAACACCAGTTTTTGATGATAGTGCTTGCTTTAAGGTTTTATTAAAACATAATACTGGTAATGATTGTGAACTCACATCAAGACCCAAATGGGAAAGAGGGTAAAAGTACAAATCTAACAGCTACAGCTCTCACATAACTGTGCAGAATTATTAATAGCAATCATGAACAATCTGGTATGTCATGGTCTACTAAAAGATTTCATATTTTGTGCAGATATTTGTTGCAATAATGAGAAAGCTGATATAAAATACCCACAAAATAATGCTCCTTAACAAAAACAATGTACATGAATAATTCTAATTCGCATGTGACAAACAAACCTTACTTTCAGCCATGACTAACTTATAACCTAAAGAAAAATTACTTTAAGGCAAGTATTCAAAATCTCTAAAGGAAGAACACTGTGAATGAGCCATAACTATCTAGCAATCCAATGAACCATCACTCAATCTCTCTACATATACATACAGGAGTAACTGGACTGCCTGCTTGTGGTTAAGCTGCAAGCCAAAAGTCATCTACAGCAAGGCTGTTTCATTGTCACTTTAAAGAAAGGATTAAATCATTGTCATCTGCCTGTTCCTCTTTGGAGTAAAGTCTTGAAGATACAGGACCCTTATAAATGTGGTCCTGGGTCTGCATAATTCTTTTTTCTTTTAAGTAGCTGTTTTTCCCACCTCTTGCATGGCTGTATTAATCACTGGACAGAAGGGAGTACAGACTAAACAAGGACCGTGTTCAAAGGGAGTCCATTAATTCCCTACAGCTAAAGAGTGCAACATCAAAGCTATAAAAACCTCACAAAAGGGGTTCAAGGATCATGTAATGATATTTTTTCACACTTGTTTCACATTTCATATTCTCCCAATCTGGCACTAGCTACAGCAGTTTCTCAATTGTATCTGCCAACAGCAGGGTACCATTAGCAACTAGCAAGTAATTCATCTCCCAGGCTCTCCACTCCCTGCAGACCCTCCACTTTCTTCAAGGCCCTTGCATTCACCTCTCCCAATACCCCATCCATTAACAAATTAAACTGTCATGGTGATATCACAAACCTCTGCTGCAGACCTACATTTCTAGGAAACACTCACCCTCCTCTCCTCCCTCACACACATATGCCTCTTAATAAAAAACTCTTTACTACTTCTGATAGCTTTCTTTACACATCTTATGTTTACAACACCAACAGAAAATCTTCATCAATTCTACTGCTCGCTTTCCCCAGTTCCATAAATGTCATAAAAATTCTTCAAAACAAGCATCTAATCCATACATTCTCTACCACTCCTGACATTACATTGCTTTGTACAAAACACCACCCTCTCAATTACCAGTCTCCCATACAATGTACTAGGTATGTTAAATCAGCTTGTAATTCTGTACATCAAACATTCACTTTTGTCTCACTTGCCTTTATACAATGGCCCTATACAGGTATTCCACCAATCCTCAGGCACCTCATCACAAGCCATACATAACAGTGAAAATCCCAACTAATCAAAACTACCATCCCCCTTTCTTAAGAAATTCAATTGCGATCCTGTCCACTCCAGCTACATTTCATCTTACACAAGGCTTCTACCATCTCTTTAGTTTTTACCAAAACACTTGTCTTGACTGTCACTTAACAAAGATCCATCACTCCATCTATTCACCTCATCTCTGTCTGTTACCACTTCCCCATTTCTCTACTTCATTGATGCCCCAATTTGTTCTATTTTCTTATAGTTTTTCTCATACTATCAATCTCCTTCCTAATTTGCTGATACTTTCTCACCCCAACCTCCATTTGCCCTCATTTTTCAGCTTCTACACCTTCCTCTTAAACTTCCACCACTTTCTCTTCCAAATCTCCAAAACATTTGAACTCCTTTCTATCAAGTAATGCTCATGCTCCTCTCTCTTCTCTTTTACTGGCAACTTAACATTTTCCTTACCTCACTACTCGCTGCCCTTTCTCACATGCCCCACTCCTAATTTGCACATGCCACACACTTCTTATACATGTTAGCAATGCTTTCCCAAATACCTTCCATTCCTCACCCACTCTCCAGTTTCAATTGCTCTTACCTTTTGCCATTCTACATCCAGTATTCCAAGCAAATTCACTTTGACTACCTTTTACCTACCCATATAATTTTCCTCTTATGTATCTTCGCTATTTCCTGTGCTAGTGAGGTAGAATCAAGAACAGATGACTATGCATTAGAGAGACAAATAATGATCATCCTCCTCTATTGTTATATCATTATACTTTGTCGCTGTCTCCCGCATCAGCAAGGTAGCGCAAGGAAACAGATGAAAGAATGGCCCAAGCCACCCACATACACATGTATTTACATATACGTCCACACATGCACATATACACACCTATACATATATATACATACACATATGCATATATATACATGTACATAATTCATACTTGCTGCCTTTATTCATTCCCATTGCCACCCTGCCACACATGAAATGACACCCCCTCCCCCCCGCACATGCGCAAGGTAGCGCTAGGACAAGACAACAAAGGCCACTAATATACAATTGTTATTTTCATAATTACTCAGGACCTCTTTCTAAAGGTTCCTGCAGCCTAAGAATGCACTTCTTCCAGTAGCAGGGAAGAGAGGACTCCTTGGGAGAGAAGTTCTTTAACGAGACTATCAATGATACACCCTTGCCAAAGGTTACCTTTTACTCAAGAGTAACCTCAAGCAAGCAAAGTACAGTAATATACATACGCATACATTTTTCGTACTTGTTCATTGCTTCCTGCATTGGTGAAGTAGTGCCATGAACAGATGAAGAAAGGCCTCATTTGCTAATGTCCATTCTTTAGCTGTCACATGGAGTTGGGAAAGAAGAAGAAAGCCTACATATTCCCTGTGTGTCATAGAAGGCAACTAAGAAGGGTGGGATTGGGGAGCTTGACACCCCTACTCTTTTTGTATTTAAATATTTCAATTGAATATCTAAAGAAAGGGGGTGACTGAGTTGTTGACTGTTTAGTTAAATTAAGATTTTCAATGCATGTATAAATTATAATGAGGTGCCTGAGGATTGTCAGAACATATGTATAGAGACAATGTATAAAGGCAAGGGGGACAAAGGTGAGTGTTCAAACTGCAGAGGAGGGTAGTAATTGGTAGGCAGCCAATGACAAGGAAGATATACTACCAGTACTCCCTGCCTGGGTATCAGGAGGGTTAGTGACATCTGCTTTGTAAGCCAGCACTTTAGAGGTTTAAGTTGTACTTCTCTGACCCAGGTAGCTGTCTTTTCTTTCTGCCTGCCTCACTTACATGTGGACTACTGGCACTCTGTCCACACACATATAATCTCTCCTTATCATATGCAACACTTGACAACACTTAACTCATGCAGCTCATTCTTCGCAACTCTAGATTTTCCTGCGGTGAGCACTATGTGCAAGCCAGTGGCCTGTTAAGGGTGAGGCAATAAAGGCTAAAAAGCAGCATTGGAGTTCTATAGTTATGGAGATTCGGTAGGTGTGGCCAGCCCTCTAAAGGAGTTCCAATTGGAACAGGCATCAGAGATATACATAGATAGATTCAAACTGTTTGAAAGTAGTGAGTGAGAGGATGAAGGTATGTACAGAGCATCATACTGTGGAGAAACAATGTAGTTTCACATGTAGTAGAGGATTTGTGGATCAGGTGTTTACTTTAAAGAATGTATGTGGGAAATACTTAAGGAAATGAAGGATATGTATGATGCATTTATGAATCTAAAAAAATCATATAATAGGGTTTATATGGATGCCCTATGAAAGGTCTTAATAATATATGGTGAGTAGGAAAGCTGCTAAAAGCAGAGAAGTTTGTATAAAGGGAGTAAGATATATGTGTAAGTAGGAGAGGGGAGTAGTTCCAAGTTGTATAAAGGGTGCAAGACACATGTGTAAGTAGGAGAGGGGAGTAGTTCGAAGTGAAGGCTAGTCTACAGCAGGGGTGTATGTCACTATGGCTGTTTAATTTGTTTGTGGATGGGGTGGTGAGGGAGGCAAATGTTAAAAAAAAAAAAAAAAAAAAGTATTGGAAACAGGTGTGAGCATGCAGTCTGTAGGGGATAAGGGGGTCTGTGAAGTGTCATAGCTGTTTGCTGATGCTAAAGCAATGGTGTCATAGTCAAGTGAGAACTATAGAAATTGGTTACTGAGTTTAGAAATGTATGTGAAAGGAGGAAGCTGAGAGTAAATGTGAAGAGCAAGATTATTTGGTTTAGCAAGGTTGAGGAACAGGGTTAGTTTGTATGTGAGTTTGAATGGGGGAAATTGGAGGAAGTGACATGCTTTAGATACCTGGGAGTAGGCATGGCATTGAAACTGAATCACAGGCGGCATGAGGGGGGGCCAAGGTTCTGGGTGCACTGATGAATTTATGGAAGAGACTGTTATCTGGGAGAACAAAAATGGGTATGTTTGAAGGTATAGTTGTCTCAGCAACATTATATGGATGCAAGGAATGATCTATTGATACAGCAGCTATGCAGAGGACGGTGGATGTTTTGGAAATGAAATGTCTGAGGACAATACATGTTGTGAGGTGACCTCACATGAGTAAGTAGTGAAAAAGTAAGAGAAAGCTCTGGTAATAAAAAGAGTATGGTTGAGATGGATGAAGAGGGTGTGCTGAAATGATTTGAACGTATGGAGAGGACAGAGGAAAGGTTGACAAAAATGATATATAAGTCAGAAGTGGAGGGAACATGGAGAACAGGGAGATCAAGTTACAGATGGAAGAATGGCATAAAAAATATTTTAGGAGATTGGGGCCTGAACAAGTATGAAAGTGAAAGTCGTGCATGGGATAGAGTGAAATGGAACAATGTGGACAGAAACAAGGCATGTGAAGTGGACAAGAGAAACCACTGAAAATGTCTGTGAGACCTGGTTATGGATAGGGGGCTGTGGGATCGATGCATTCACATGATAGCTAGAGAATGGATGTGAGTAACTTAAGCCTTTCCTTGTTTGTTCCTGGAAATACCTTGCTAATGAGGAAAATGGTGATAAAGTACGAAAATAAATATTTTTCATATATGTTTGCCATTTCCCAAGTTAGCAAGGAAATGCCGGGAACAGATACAGAAAGGGTCTTATTCACTACAACCATACTCTAGAAGTCGTGTAATGTACCAAAATCACAGCCACCTATCTACAACCAAGCCGCATGGACTTTTCTGCAGATTCCTTAAGCTGGATCATATGCCCTGATTCTGACTACTTACAGCACGTCACCCACTGTATGCTAAATAATTCCAATTCACATTATCTTGTGCATGCCTTTCACCTTCCTGCATGTTCAGGTCCCAAACACTCTAGATCTTTTCAACTCCATCCTTCCATTTTCTATCCGCACTCCCCATTCTCCTCGTCCCCTCCACTCGTCAAATGATGCATTAAAAAAAATCACAAAATCTGATATATTTGGGACAAGTCAAATACACCATCTACTTGTGAAACATTGCAATGAAACACTAAACTGCTTTTGCTACTTTCAACAACAAAGGGTAATAATCAAAAGTTATAAAATAAAAACAAACCTTAAGAACAAATGATTTCAATAACAATGCTAATTAGTTCTCTGCTTGCTTGGGTTCATTCATAGCTGGATTGAAGTTACCCAATACAGCATGATACTCCAATCCTGGGAGGCTACTGACAGGCATATCTTTGTGCTGGGACAGTACTTTAGGAATGTAACAACTTACATAAAATTCCATTTATAACAATGAACAAAGCAGTTAAGATATACTCCAAAATTAATTTCGAATGTAAACACATTAAAGAGAATCACATAACTTGAACAATTCTTGTGAAGTTGCCAACTGCATATATAAGTAATGATTACAACTTGAAAATTATCCTGACAGCTTTCATAAAATGCCTTTAATTAATACCATTAATCTGATTCCATCATTCAATAAGCTGCACAGTTACAGTAAAAATGCACCTGAATACTTTACCAAAGTAATCAAGAACAACTGTTTTCTTATCAGATTAAAAAATTCATGCAAGCCCTTCTAGTAGTAAGAACAAAGTATTCATTAGCTTCTAGTAGTAAGAAGAACAAAATTTTCATTAGTGCTGATCAAAAGAGAATATATTAATTCAAGAGTTCAGTACACTGTAAGTACAAGAATTTGAACTAGTCTGAATAAGTAATAAGAGAACAATACTATATCTGATTTTGTTTTGTGATTAAATTTTTTTCTTTCAGTGCTATGAACATCTGAAAAAGCCATGTACACAAAGGTCCACCATACTTGCAAATAACTCCTTACAGTTTGTAGTGTTAACTGATCAATGTTAGTACTCAACCAGCTACACTAGTCAATTCAGATCACTTACACACTTCTAACATCATATTTTATGAATAGCATGCCTGAGGCAGGTGTAAATCCAGTGCCTAATGAACTTGCACTGAAAGCCACTCAAATCTGAAAATTTCACGTCTGTGACTCACAAAAACATGTCAATCAGGACGGGATCATGAACGGATTATAGAGAAGTAGATTTTGAGTAGTTAACTTGCATAGAAAAATTTTGTAACATGATGTCATCTGAAAACACATCAATTTTAACTAAATGCTGCAAAGTTCCAGAGGTATTTTGTAATTACAAGTCTCATGTTAGCTTTTATTGGAGAATTTCTTATTCTAGGATCATAAGAAATCCTTTAATAGAACAGCATACTGTACATAATATAAGTCATCAATATTGCTAAATAATATCATAAACATATACTTCAAAAGGCTAAAAAGCTTAAAAACCAAACACTGGAGTTGTACCTGCCTGATCTATAACAGTTCCTAATCTATTACCCTAAGACTAGACATGACATCCTACACCTCACAGGAGTGAACCGCCTGCAACAAAGCTGGATGACAATGGTTGAGTGAAGGTGTGGGATCGTGGGGGTCCATATCGTCCAGGGCCCCCACGGAATGCAGGGCGTCGCCTTCCCCTCCATCCACCTCCCTGCGGTTTACGTCCACTCAATTTATCAAGGTGCTTCTTAGATGACAGGTGCTGCAATACAAAGTCTGTTTGTAATAATGCTTAAGATACTAATAAGGTCTTTACTTAATACAGTATAGTGAAAATGTGACAGCAATCATGAAGGAACAAGCATACCAATAATATATAAATAATGTTAAAAAACATAGACTCATTCAAAAGGGGGCCTGTAAAAATTTTACAGACAAAAACCTGTAAGGGAAGGATCATAAAAGTAACATATCTAACTTAAATGGATCCAGAAGACAGGACTACAATGCAAGTAAAAAACATGAAGATGTATATAAAGAATCTGCATATGGGGATTACCTTACATATACCAAAAACTTACTAATAGGAGTCACGAGCCTATACAGTTTGTAAAAGCAGATATGGAAACTCTGTCAAATCTTAATACTATATCAAACTAAGATTAGCTCTTAAATATAAAAAGTTACAAACTTTCAAATATCAAGCACTATTAATTAACTACAGGCATCAATAACTAACACCTCAATAATTAAGGGATGACATTTGAATGGGCTAAGTTGCATTCTTGCTTCAGGTCAGTCATGCTGATCAACCCTTAAATGCTAATAGTCTTAAAAAATGTAACAGTTTTTCTGGGTTCATTATGAAAATGTGGCTGTTGTCTCTTGGTCATTAAAGGTGCTAATTACAGGGGCAACAACTTTCTGGAAGAAATTCTGAACTGTAACCATGTAAGAAAAAACATAAGTAAATATGTTGGGCAAATATATGTAAATATCTTTGAAATACTTGTACATATGTACAGAGTATCCCTAGGGAAAGGGGAGAAAGAATACTGCCCAAGTATTCACTGCATGTTGTAGAAGGCGACTAAAAGGGGTGGGAGTGGGGGGCTGGAAATCCTCCCTACTGTTTTACTGAAAGAGAGAGAGGCTTCCCCAACTCCCATCCCCTACAACAAAATCATGCATTAGGGCTATCTCATGGCCATGAAAATTTGTTAGCTCATTAGTTTTCAGTTTTTCATAATAAATGACAAGAGTCAATACCAAATCTGCAAGGGTTTCATACCACAATCCACCTCAAACCCTTCCTTCATCCATCTGCTTAAGCCTCTACTTTGACACTGTACCACAGCCATTTAAGATATGTTTGCCCACTTTTTTGTACATATCCTTTTCCTTTAATATACTACTTTTTTTTAATAATTACTATACTTGATCACTGTTTCCCACATCAGTGAGGTAGCGCCAGGAAACACACACATAAATGCCCATACATATCAACAAAGGTTTTGATAGTGTTGAAGATTGTGTGGAAAGAGAGAACATTATCTGGGAGGGCAAAAATAAGTATGTTTGAAGGAACAATAATCCTACAAATATCATATGGAAGTGAGGCATGGGCTACAGATAAGGATGAGCAAGGTGGATGTGTTGGAAATGAAATGTGGGGATAACATCTGATTGAAGAGGTTTGATCAATTAAGTAAAGAAAGGATAAGCGAGATATGTGGTAATAAAAAGTATGTGGTTGAGAAAGCTAAAGAGGATGTGTTGAAATGGTTTGGACATACGGTGAAAATGAGTGGGAAAAGGTTGACAAAGTGGATAGATGTGTGTCAGAAGTGGAGGGAACAAGGAGATCTGGGGGGCTAAACTGGAGATGGAAGAATGGAGTAAAAAAAATTTTGAATGCTTGGGGCTTGAACAAGCAGGAGAGTGAAAGACATGCATGGGATACATTGAATTGGAACAATGTGGTACACTTGGGTCAATGTGCTGAACCAGGGTATGTGAAACGCCCAGGGTAAACAATGGAAAGGTCTGTGGAGCCTAGTTGTGGACAGAGAGTTGCTGATATGGTGTATTAGACATGACAAATAGAGAATGGATGCAGTCTTTCTTCATCTGTTCCTGGCACTACCTTGTGAGCGCAGGACACAGAAAAAAAAAAAAAAAAGACTGAGAAACTTGCTATTTTTCCTCAATGTGGCAGGAAAATGCTTCTCACAAATATGGATATATATGGTGGAATTAAACTTTACTTGGGAGTTCAAATAATGCAAAGAACCATTATACTGTCAACTGTAGATAGTAGTAAACTGTGCATTGTTAATTAACAATTACAGCAGTTTAAATGTTAAAGTTCAAGTCCAGAACAATTCTTTAATGACATTTTCATGTTTTTTTTTGTACAGTGGAATAAAAGGTTTATCTTAAAAAGATGGAAATCTTTATACCAAACACAACACACAGTACTTAAATTTTTGGTTTGTCTATCAGCTACTGAGAAAAAATGGAAAAATTTAGCATTCATTTAATTGAAGATCAAAACAAGAGGAGAATCTCTTTAAGTACAATAATGATTCAAGGGAAAACCAGGAGTCCGATGATAAAATAAAAAGGGTGTATCATCTACCAATGAAAATCTTAAAGGAAACTCTGTGACAGGCTTGAATGGTTCAGGAGAGTAGCTAATTAACACATACTGCATAGCACTTCCAAGAACAACACTGATGAGGTGTGTACAGAAATGCTACACTGTCCTTCCCCCAATAAACACAACATGAATAAGCTAGAGTCAGGGTACATCAGAAAAGGGTGCATAAAGTGCAAAAATAATTAGGCAACAATTAGGCCTAAATACTACTAACCACAAATTTACATCTATATCTACTAACTACAAATTTACATCACCAGTTTACATAAAATTTGATCAAAATTCACCAGATGTGATGGGGACTTGAGGTGGTTGTAGATATGGCTTTAACCATGTTTCTTACAAACATAAAACCTCCTAAGAACCAGTAATTTTGCATCTTTGATGACAGTGTTTCATTAGTTCTCTTGACATAGTGAAATGGCTACACTTACCTTTGAGGTATGAAATAATGGGTAAAAGCAGACAGATCAAGGTAAGCATGAAAGTTTGCTGTTTCCTTGATTTGTTTACAAGCTGATGTCAGTGGTTAAGGTTTTCTTTTTTGGCAGGGTAAAAAAAAAAAGCACAACTATGCCCTGACTTTGACAACTTCTTGTATATGGATGTGTGTATAAGTCAAGCAACTGAACCAAGCCTAAACATAAATACCCTAATCTAACCTCTACAGATGAACAATCCCTTAAACAACTTGGTTTACCACAAACGTGCCACACTTTGTTTCAGTAATTTAGAAAAATAATGAATGAAAAGGTATTGAAAAAGGTGGTGATGGGGAATGAAGGTAAGAGTGGGATGGGGCAAAACACTGGTAACTAGAGGTCAGAGTGAGGTGTATTGGGCTTGTCAATGACACTCTCTAAATTCTGATTCAGCAGCTGTAGCCACATCACAGATAATGTGGATGAAATTTAATGGATACTTACGAGAAAAGTAGCAATGAGGGCTTTGCATACAGCTGGAATAGGACAGGATGAAATGAGGGTTCCTGGGAGGTAAAGAGAGGTCCTTGTTTATATGCCTTGCTAAATTACTTGATTCAACACTCTTGCCATATCACAAGTAACAAACAAAATTTAAAGGACACTTACTAAAAAAGGTGGTGATACTGGCTTGTGCTGCTAAAGTGGAAAAGGGTGGAGTGAGGGTTGCTGGGAGATAAAGGGAGGTATGCTTGTTTTTGTCACCCCTTGAATTATCTGATTCTGTACTTGTTGCTATATCACAGGTAATTAGAAAAAATATAAAGAATACTTACCAAAAAATGGTGGTGATGTGGGATTGATGTGCTGCTGGGATGGGTTGGAGATTGGAGATTTTCTGTCTCTATTACCCCTAAAATTACCTGATTTAACAACTGTTGCTTAATCACAGGTAATGCAAACTTTACACAGCCCTGGGATTTTCTGAATGAATCATGAGCACGGGCTTGCTGAAGATTAATATCTAAGAGCAATCCCTCAAAGCAGATGTGTCAAATGATCTTAGTGGCCTTAAACCCTGGTGCAGTTCTTTTCTTCCATGTTATAATGTTCTGGCTGGCATTCTTTTCCAAAATCAGCAAATCTTATCTACACTAAATACATGCAGGTGTGACTCTCCTTCCTCAAAAATTTTCTATATGTATAAAAAAAAAAGTGAGATACATGAGAATGTGCACTGGGTCATATATATTTTGTTTACTGTACAAGATCATCACCAATGGGTGGGTTATAATCATCCTTTACCAGTTGGTGGCATATGAATAGAAAAGTATTTTGCAATGATACTGAAATATGCACAAGTACACAAATACCTTAAAATATCCAGGCATTCTATTACCAGTACTACCAGTCTGGGTATTGGGATGGTTAATTACAAATGCATAGTGAGCCAGCACTTTAGTGGTTATCAAGCAGCAATCCTCTGTCCCAGTTAGCTGTCTTATCTTTTGCCTCACCCACATGTGGAGTGATGGCATTCTGTCCACAAACATACAATCTCTCCTTGTCACACATAACACCTGACAGCACTTCACTCATGCAGCTCATTCTTTGTAACTGTAGATTTTCCTGTGGTGAGCATTATGTGCTAGCCCTGCCTTCTGGCAAAATGGTAGGATCAGTAGATAGAAGTGGTAGGTAGAAACAATAAACACAGAAACATTAGAGAGGAGTATCAGGTTGGAAAATTAGGTAATAGTAGTAGGTTGGAAAATTTGGCAAAGACATTCAGTGGGAAAATTAGTCAAAAGCAATAAGCTGGAAAATTTGGCATGACATTAGGTAGAAGCAATCAGTCAGAACATTAGTTATGAGCCTCTGAAAACAATGCACTAGAGTTGCTCTCTGCCAGTGGCCTTAAACAGAGAGGAATTATATAAGAAGCAGCACTGGCATTTGCCATCATAGATATAGATTGACAGATAGATTCCATTATCAAAAGAAAATATTTAACATCTGGACATCAAAAATATAGATGTAACAAAGAGTAAGGCCCTTAGACTTGGCTTCAGCCTTGAGTTCCTCACCAGCATCAAACCTCCAATGCAACTATAATTAAACTTCGAGAGTGATAGCCTTACATCCTGTACTTCTCAATTTGGTCACCCAAACTAAAGAAGCACAAAGAACTGATAGAGAAGGTCCAGATGAGAGAGACAAAAATCATACCAGAATTAAGAAAGCCGAGTCATAAGGAAAGGCTAGAGGCTTTAGGTTTGTTCACCTCAGAAGAAAGAAGACTGAGGGGTGACCTGATCACAACCTTTAAGTTTTGAAAATTGATCTATGACGTACACAGTGAACATGAGATTAAGATGCGAGGAAGTTTTTTTTATTGTACAAAAAAGAGGGATGAAAGGAACAAAATTACCATAGCATGGGGTCTCAAAGGTGTATCTCTCTCTCCCATACAGTACAAACAGGTACCTGCAAAGGCCCTTTGGAGAAAAAAAAAGTTAAGTAAACATAGAGGATTTGGAAATCGTTCTTAAAGAAAAACTTAAATTAGAATTTCAGGTCAAATAATGAATTGTATCATACTGAGAACTTTCACAACAAGGAACAGAAAACTAATGATAATGTTTAATGCATATACAAAAAGAAAAACTGAACACTGATGTGTTGTATGTTCGTGAGTAAAGAAGCTGAAAATGCACACAGAAAAAATACAAAATCACTTTACAAGCAATTTTGAAGGACTGGAACATATGAATTACCGCAAATGACTGAAAGAACCTCAACTCTACTGTCTAAAACGAAGAAAGGAGAGATGCATAATATATACTTGGCAAAAAATAAAAGGTATGAACATTTCAATCCAAAAAGCAACTCAGCATGGAAGATATAGAATCAGTGAATTGGGTATATTACCGAGAAACATAATAAAGATATTTTTTTATATTTGTTCGCTTGTTTCCTGTGTTAGGTAATGCCAGGAACAGACATAGAAATGCCCTTATTGTTTACAACCATTCTCTATGAGTCATGTACAATGCATTAAAACTATGGCACCTTATCCACAACAGTCCCCATAAATGTTTCCAGTTTCCCTGGGCCTCTTCACATGCCTTGGTTCAGTTAATTGACAGCATGCTGCCCTCTGTATACATCACTCCAATTAACTTTTACCCCCTGCATACATGCATGTTTAGGTCATATGCAATGAAAACCTTTTACACTTCATCCTTCCATCTTTAATTCC
>JAUUDZ010056366.1:0-10366 GCA_032361705.1 Panulirus versicolor | reverse complement strand
GGGTGGGTTGGGCCATTCTTTTGTCTGTTTCCTTGCGCTACCTCGCTAACGCGGGAGACAGCGACAAAGTATAATAAGTATAATAATAAATACATACCTAGGTAACACGGGAGACAGCGACAAAGTATAGTAAGTATAATAATAAATAAATATATAGGTTCACTTTATGATATCAGTAGGCTATCCAACATTTATAATCTTCTGCAGCTTTCATCAAGGCTATCATTTTGCTTGCATAGAGAGAAAAGGCAATCCTGGTACTTATTGAGTACATTATCTTAAAATAAATATGCTAACATCTGATGGAAGGCTTAGGGAACAGATATAAATCTTAGTTCACAGGGTCAGTAAAAAGCTAAATTAAGTCAAACTGAAGCATACTGAAAAAACAATCACTTTTACAATCACTATATGATACATAGTCAAAAACAAAGTTTGGATGAAAATTGATGGATCTCAAGCTTACACATGATGCTCAAAGAGAAACACTACATGATCTATGGTCTATCACATTATGAAAATCACTTTAATCAGACTGTTTAGAATGCAAGATTTAATTTATATTTTCATTCCATAACTGAAACATCAAACAAAGGAGACTATTATGATTACTATGCCAAACACAAGCTGTGCAAAAGCATAAAAACAACAAATTCAGACACAAGAAATGACTCACCCTCTGCATGGATCCAAAACAATTGCACGAGGCCGCTCAACTTGAATGATCATGACAATATGAGAACCATCTCCATTCATGGCATAAATACTGTTATTGGCAGAGTCAGTCCAATAAATCTTCTTCGATGTCCAATCATATGCTATGCCTTCAGGATTAATCCTCTGATCCAGGATTGGTTCTATGTCATCAGCAGAGGGTGATGTACTGGGAACTTTTGCAATCTTTGTGTCTGGTCTTATTTGTGTGAACAACAGGTGCTTGTTCTTGTAATCAAAATCAATACCTACTACATTGGTTAAACCCTTAATTGTGTCAAATGGTACAGTATTACTCTTGGGGGTTAAAGACAGACTTCGGATTTCTGCTCTTGTTGCAAAAACAAGGAATTCCTTCGAGTTTTCACAACTTTTTTTGTCCTCAGCCAATACACCAGAAGCACAGTCACATTTATATCTAGCAATATTTGGTTGATCAATGGGAAATGAAAAACATAGTTGAGCACAGCCTCCGTTACCCAATCTGGTACATGGAGTATCAGCCTGAAAATGAAAAAGAAAAATCTATATATACAAATATTTATTTTCTTAATAAATTCTGCTGCAATACCATCCAAAGCCGCCGCCTTGCTGGCTTTCATCTTCCGCAAAGCTTTCACTACCTCTTTTCTGTTTACCAAAACGTTCTCCCTGACCCTCTCACTTCGCAAACTACCCCAACCAAAACACCCTATATCTGCCACTATATTATCAAACACACACACACACACACACACACACACACACACTTATCCATCATGTTGAAAGACGGGGCAATTTGTATGTATAACACTTTCCCAGTATACATAAGAGTAATGACAAAAATATGATCACATATGTGTACAATTTCACATCATTCGTACACACTTTTGTACGCAAAGGTCTTCTCTTCCCACATGGAAGACTTAATGTGCGACCTCCCTCTCCAACCCAAACACAAAACAACACAACCTCTCCTGAGGACCTCTTCCCGCCACACATGGATACACACAACCTTACACTACTTGGTACACAGAAACACCCAGGCACATATCCTCCAGCACTGTATACCCTTCAATACAGATAACACCCAGGTACCTCACCTTACACAATATATACCCCTCAGTACACAGTAACACCCAGGTATCTCTCCATCCACCTACGTACCTCTCCACCCACGGTGTATACCCCTCAAGACACTCATCAAAACTCAAGTACCTCTCCTACCATAGAACATATCCTTCGGTACACTCAGCTACACACAGGGAGCTTTCCTCTCATCTCTTCAGAACACTCAGTAACATCCAGGAACTTCTTCTTCCACAGTGCACATTAAGACCAAGGTGCCTCCGATCCCACAGTGTGTACCGATCGGTTCATAGTAACGCTCAGGCCTTCTCTTTCATAGTGAAAACCCTTAGTACACCTAGTAACACCCAGGCACCTCTTTTCTCACAGTGTCTACTCCTCATTATAATCAGTAACACGCAGGCGTCTCCCTCCCACTTCGTATACCCCTCACTACGCTCGGAAACACCAAAGTATCTCTCCTCTCACAGTGTGTACTTTTCAATACGTTCAGTAGCTCTCAGTAACACCCGGGCATATCTCTCCCATTTTGTATACTCCTTAGTACACTCCTTTACATCCAGTGTTTTCTCCTTTCACTGCATGTATTCCTTCCTTACATTCAGTAACACCCAGGTACCTTTCCTCCCACAATGTATACCCATCGTTACGCTCAGTAAAGCTTAGGTATCTCTTGTCTTACAGTGTATACCCCTCAATGTATTCAGTAACACCCAGGTACCTCTCCTTTCACAGTATATACCCCTCATTGAAGTTAATAACACCTCTGTACCTCTCCTCCCACAGTGTATGCCCCTCATTAAATCAACAACACCCAGGTAGCTCAGTGATATCCAGTTTTTTCTCTCCCGTTATATATACCCCTCAAGACACTCAGTGACACCCAGGTACATCCCCTGTTACAGTGTATGCCCCTCAGCATACTGAGTTACACCAAGGCACCTCTCTTTCACTTTGTATACCCTTCAGTACACTCAGTAACAACCAGGTAACTCTCCTCCTACGATGTAATCCCATCATCACACCCAGTACGCTAATGTATCTCTCCTCTTACAGTCTATATCCATCAGTATACTCAGTAACACCCAGGTATCTCTCCTCCCACATTGATTTCCCCTCAGTGTACTCAGTAACTCTTCTTCGAAAATGCATTCCTCTTAGCTACTCAGTAACAGCCAGGTAACTCTTCTCCCACTGTGTATACCCCTCATTATATCAAGTAACACTCAGGTACTGCTCCTCCCACAGTATATTCCCCTCAGTATACTCACAAACAGCCAGGTTCTCTTCCTCCACTCTCTATAATCCTCAGTATACACAGTAGCACCCTGGTAAATCTCTAACTATGTAAAACCCTTATAACATTCGGTAGCACCTAGGTATCTCTCCTTTCATCGCGTGTACTCCTAAGTAAACTCAGTAACACCTAGGCACCTCTCCTCCAACAGTGCATACCCATTATTGTACTCAGTAACGGCCAGGTATCTCTCCTCTTACAGTGTTTACCCCTCAGTATGCTCAGTAACACCCAGGTACCTCTCATAGTGTGTAACCTAAGTATACTCAGTAACACATAAGTACCTCTTTTCCCCACAGTGTATACCACTCATTACACTCAGTAACACCCAAGTACCTTTCTTTCCATAAAGTACACCCCTTAGCACACTTAGTAGCACCCAAGTTTTTCCTATTATGCATACCCCTTTGTAAACCCAGTAACACTCAGGTACCTCTTCCGTCACTGTGTATACCCCTAAGTATACTCAGCAAGACTTGGGCACCTCTCTCCCAGTATGTACACCCCTCAGTACTCTCAGTAACACCCAGGCTTGACTCCTTTCATAGTGTGTACCCCTCATTACACTCAGTTGCACCTAGTTATCTCTCTTACTGTGCATACCCCAAAAGTACTGTTTCATAGTGTGTAGTATCTTGTTACATCCATACACCTGACCACTCCTCCACAGTATATACCCCTCATTACATTCAGCAAAGAGCATCTCTCCTCCATCATTTTATACCTCTCAGTAACACCAAAGTACCTCTCCTCTCACAGTGTATTCCCCTCAGTAATACTCTAAAGCGGCCAGGTACCATTTCTTCCTCAGTCTATAACTTTAAGTAAACTCAGTAGCACCCAGTTCATCTCCTCCCACAGTGTATACCGTTCATTAAACTCCACAACATCCTGGTACCTCTCCTTTCACAGAGTTTACCCCTCAGTACACTCAGTGATACTCAGGTGCCTCTCCTCCAACAGTAATTACTCGTAAATACTCAGTAAAGCCCGGTAATCTCTCTTCATACAGTGCATACGCCCTAGTATACTCAGTAACACACATGAGGTACCTCTTCTTTCACAGAGTTCAATTCTCACTACACTCAGTAACACCTAGATACCTCTCCTCCGACAGTGTTTACCCCTTATTACATCATTAACATCCATGGACCTTTCCTCCCACAGTGTATACCCCTTAGTACACTCAGTACCACCAGGGACGCCAAGGAACCTCTCGTGTTACACTGTATACCCCTCAGTACTCTTAGCAAATCCCAAATACCTCTCCTGTTACAGTGTATTCCACTTATTACGCTCAGTAACACTCAGGTATATCTCTTATCACAGTGTGTACCCCTCAGTGCACTCAGTAACACTTAGATATCTCTTCTCCCACAGTGTTTATTCCTCATTACACTCAGTAACACTCAAGCATTTCTACTCTCACAGTGAATACCCCTCATTACACTCATTAACACTCAGTTATCTCTCCTCCTCTTTAACAACGAGGCATATCTTTTCCAACAGTATATATCCCTCAATATACTTAGCAACACCCATGTACCTTTCCCATACTGCGCATAACCCTTACAGCACTCAGTAACACGCAGATACCTATCCTTTCACAATGTGTACCACCTCGTTACACTTAGTAGCACCCAAGTACTTCTTCCACAGTGTATACCTCTCATTGCACTCAGTAGCACCTAGGCACCTCTCCTCCCACAGTGTATACTCCTCAGTATACTCAGTAACATCCAGGTACCTTTCCTTTCACAGTGTATACCACACAGTAAATACCGTAACACCCAGTCATCCTTCCTCCTACAGTATATATCATTATATTCGGTAACACACAAGTACCTCTCCTCGTAAAGTGTATTCTATTCTTTTTACTCAGAAACAGCCAGGTACCTCTTCTTCCATAGTTTTGTCCCTCATTATACTTAACTACACCCAGTAACATCTCCCTTATTACACTCAGTAACACCCAGGCACCTCTCTTCCCACAGTGTATATCTATGATTACACTCATAACACTCTGTATAACCTTCAATATATTCATTAACACTCAGATACCTCTCCTCTAACAGTGTATACCCTTCAGTACATTCAGTACACCTCTGTACCTCCCCTGCCAGTGTAAACATTTTAGTACATTCAATGGCTCCCAAGGTCCTCTCTCCCAATTTGTATACCCCTCGGTACACTCAGTAACACCCGGATTTGTCTCTCCTACTTTGTATATCCCTAAGTACACACTGTAACACCCAGGCACTTATTATTTCTACTCCCACTGTGCATGATCATTAAACTGAGACACTTTCCCGCATAGAGTGCATACCTTTCGGTATAGTCAGTAACACCTAGATACCTCTTTCCCACAGTGCATATCCCTCAGTGCAATCAGTAACACCCAGGTACCTTTCTCTCAGTGCATACCCCTCACTACACTTAGAAACACTCAGGTACCTCTCCTTTCACAGTGTGTACCACTTCGTTATACTTAGTAACACCCAAGTAACTCTCCTTCCACAGTGTATATCCCTCATTACATTCAGTAACACCCAGGCACTTCTCCTTCAGAATATACTCGTCATTATACTCAGTAACAGACAGGTACCTTTTCCATTACGGTTTATACCCCTCAGTGTCCTATACTGTGTTTAGTAAAACCTAGTTAGCTCTCCTTCCACAGTGTATTCCCCTCAGTATACTCAGTAACAGGAAGGTAATTCTCCTTCCACATTGTATTCCCCTTAGTATGCTCGGTAACAGCCAGGTAACTCTTCTCCCACAGTGTACGCTCCTCAGTATACTCAGTAACACCCAGGTACCTCTCTCCCACAGTGCCCCCTCAGAGCGTAAGTGTGTTTGTGGACGGGTGGGAGAGGCCGGTGACCAGCGTCGTGGGTCCCTACCAAGAGGGCCACATCCTCTTACTCACCTGCATCGCTCACGGTGGTAAGGTCTACTGACACCTTCCTAGTATCTTGTACCTCTAAGTCGATAGTAGGTTCTACTGACACCTCCTGGTACTCTGTACCTCACAAGGTGATGGTAAGGTCTAATGACACCTTCCTGTCACCTTGTTCCTATAAGGTGATGGTAAGATCTACTGACACATTCCTGCCACATTTTACCTCATAATGCGTTCTTAAGATTTGCTGACAACATTCTGCTACTTTGTTTCTCATGAGGTGGCGGTTAGGGTCAGATGAGACCTTCCTAACACCTTGTACCCCATAAAGTGATAGTAACGTCTATTTAGACCTTACTGCCAGGTCGTACCTCATAAGGTGGTGGATATGCTTACTGACACCTTCCTACCACCTTGTATCTCATAAGGTGGTGGTATAGTCTACTGACATCCTCCTCAACCTTGTATCTAATAAGGCGTTGGGAAGGACTGACACTTTCTCGTCACGTTATACCTAATAAAGTGGTGGTAAGGCCTACTGATACCTTCCTCCAACTTTGTACCTCATAAAGGTCTACTGACACCACCCTGCCACCTTCTACCTCAAATGGTGATGGTAAGGTGTACTGACACCTTCCTATCACGTTTTATCTCATAGGGCGATGGTATCGTCTGCTGACACCTTCCTGTTTCATTGTACCTCATTAGGTGTTAGTAAGGTCTGGTGATAAGGTCTGCTGATACCTTTTTTGTTATCTAAAAGGTGGTAGCAAGGTATACTGAGGCCATATCGCCGCCTTGTACCTCAGAAAGTGGTTTTAAGGTCGCTGACACTATCCTGTCACCTTGTACTTCATAAGGAGAAAGAAAGCTCTACTGAGATCATCCTACCAACTTATACATAATAGGTGGTAAGGTTACTGACACCATCCTGCCACCTTATACCTCATCAGGTGGTGAGTAGATCGTTAGAGCAAGTGGAGGGAGAGATGAAGAGACGTACCTGACCTGAGTGAGGGTCAGTGATGTAGGGTGAGCAAAGGTGAGATACGACCCATGCGTAGTAATGGTTCAGGAGATATTGATATGCTCTGTGATAGTCTCTTGCAGGTCCAATATGCTCGTTGACAGTCCCTCACTAGTCTGGTACTATGATAGTCTCCTACTATTCTGATATGCTCAGTGACTGTATCTCACTGGTCTGATGTGCTCAGTGACTGTATCTCACTGGTCTGGTATGCTGTGACAGTCTCTCACTGGTCTGATATGTTCAGCAACAGTCTCTTATTGGTCGGATATGCTCAGACTGGCCTGATATGCTCTGTGATAGTCTCTTATTGGTCTGGTATGCTTAGTGACAATCTATCACTGGTCTTGTATGCTCAATGACTCTCTCACTGGTCTGGTATGCTCATTGATACTCTTTCACTGGTCTGATATGCTCAGTGATAGTCTCTCACTGGTCTTGCATGCTCAGTGATAGTTTCTCACTGGTCTAGTATGTTCAGTGACAGTCTCTCATTCGACTGGTATTCTCAATAACCGCTTCTCACTGATCTGGTATGTTCAGTGAGTCTCTCAATGGTCTGGCATGCTCAGTGACTGTCTCTCACTGGTCCGGTATGCTCAAAGACTGTTTCTCATTAGTCTGATGTGCTCAGTGACAGCTTCTCACCGGTCTGGTATGTTCAGTGATAGCCTCTCACTGGTCTCAAATGCTCACTGATAGCCACTCACTAGTCTGGTATGATCAATGACTGTTTCTCACTCTCCTGATATGCTCAATGACATTTTCTCACTGGACTAGCATGCTCAGTGATAGTCTCTCACTGGTCTGGTATGATCAGTGACTGCTTTTCACTACTCTGGTGTGCTCAATGATAGCCTCTCACTGGTCTGGTGTGCTCAGTGATACTCTCTCACTGGTTTGGTAAGCTCGGTGACTGTTTCTCACTGGTCTGATATGCTCAGTGACAGTCTCTCAATGGAATGGTATGCTCAATGACTGTTTTTCACTAGTCTGATATGCTCAGTGACAGTTTCTCACTGTTACGGTATGCTCAGTGATAGTCTCTTACTGGCCCCTTATGCTCAGTGACAGCTTCTCACTGGTTTGGTATGCTCACTGATAGTTTCTCACTGGTCTGGTAAGCTCAGTGATAGTCTCTCATTGGTCTTTTATGCTCAGTGACAGACCCTCACTGGTCTGGTATGCTCAGTGATATTCTCTCACTGGTCTGGTATGATCAGTGACTGTTTTTCATTGAGCTGCTATGCTCAGTGATAGTCTATTACTGGTCTGGTATGCTCAGTGGCAGTCTCTCACTGGTCTGGTATGTTCAGTGACTGTTTCTCATTAGTCTGGTATGCTCAATGATATTTCTCACTGGTCTGGTATACTCAATGAATGTCACTCACTGGTCTGGTATGCTTAGTGACAGTCTCTCACTAGTCGGGTATGCTCAATGACTGTTTCTCACTAGTCTGATATGCTCAGAGACAGTTTCTCATTGGTCTGGTATGCTCACTGATAGTCTCTCACTGCTCTAGTCTGCTCAGTGACAGTTTTTACTGCCCAGGTATGCTCAGTGACAGATTCTCACTGGCCTAGTATGCTCAGTGATAGTCTCTCGCTGGTGTGGTATGCTCAAAGATAGCCTCTCACTGATCTGGTATGTTCAGGTATAGCCTCTCACTGGTCTGGTATGTTCAGTGATAATCTCCCACTGGTCTAGTATGTTCAGGTATAGCCTCTCATTGATCTGGTATGCTCAGTGAGAGCCTTTCATTGGTCTGGTATGTTCAGGTATAGCCTCTCACTGGTCTGGTATGCTCAGTGATAGCATCTCACTGGTCTGCGATGCTCAGCGACTGTCTCTCACTGCTCTGGTATGCTCAGTGACAGTCTCTCACTGGTCTGGTATGCATAGTGACAGCCTCTTACTGGTCTGTTATGTTCACGTATAGCCTCTCACTTGTCTGATACGCACAGCGACAGGTTCTCACTGGTCTGTTATGCTACGTGATAGTCTCTCACTCGTCTAGTATGCTCAGTGACTGTTTTTCATTGGTCTGGTATGCTCAGTGATAGTTTCTCATTGGTCTGGTATGCTCAGTGACAGTCTCTTACTGGTTTGGTATGCTCAGTGACTGTTTCTCACTGGTTTGGTATGCTCATTGATAGTCTCTCACTGGTCTGGTAAGTTCAGTGAGAGTCTCTCACTGGAGTTTTATGCTCAGTGACAGACTCTCACTGGTCTGGTATGCTCAGTGATAGTCTATCACTCCAATGGCATGCTTAGTGATAGCCTCTCACTGGTCTGGTATGTTCAGGTATAGCCTCTCTCTAGTATGATATGCGCAGTGACACTTTGTCACAGGTCTGGTATGCTCAGTGAAAGTCTTTCACTCGTTTAGTATGCTCCGTGACAATTTTTCATTTGTCTGGTATGCTCAGTGATAGTCCCTCACTGGTCTAGTATGGTCAGTGACTGTTTCTCACTAGTCTGGTGTTCACACTGATATTCTCTCACAGGTCTGGTATACTCAGTGAATGTTATTCACTGCTCTGGTATACTCAGTGACAGTCTCTCACAGGTCTGGTATGCTTAGTGACAGCCTCTCACTGGTCTGGTTTGTTCACGTATAGCCTCTCACTTGTCTGATATGCGCAGCGACAGGTTCTCACTGGTCTGTTATGCTAAGTGATAGTCTCTCACTCGTCTAGTATGCTCAGTGACTGTTTTTCATAGGTCTGGTATTCTCAGTGATAGTTCCTCACTGGTCTGCTATGCTCAGTGATAGTCTCTTACTGGTTTGGTATGCTCAGTGACTGTTTCTCACTGGTTTGGTACGCTCACTGATAGTCTCTCACTGGTCTGGTAAGTTCAGTGAGAGTCTCTCACTGGTCTTTTATGCTCAGTGACAGATTCTCACTGATCTGGTATGCTCAGTGATAGTCTATCACTGCAATGGCATGCTCAGTGATAGCCGCTCACTGGTCTGGTATGCTCAGTGATCGTCTTTCACTCGTCTAGTATGCTCCGTGACAATTTTTCATTTGTCTGGTATGCTTAGTGATAGTCCCTCACAGGTCTAGTATGATCAGTGACAGTCTCTCACTGGTCTGGTATGTTCATGTATAGCCTCTCATTGATCTGGTATTCTCAGAGACAGCCTTTCACTGGTCTGGTATATTCAGGTATAGCCCCTCAATGGTCTGGTATGCCTAGTGATAGCCTCTCACTGGTCTGGTATGCTCAGTGACTGTCTCTCAGTGGTCTGGTATAATCAGTGATAGGCTCTCACTGGTCTGGTATGCTCAGTGATAGCCTCTCACTGGTCTGGTATCTTCAGGTATAGCCTCTCACTAGTCTGATATGCGG
>JAUUDZ010056355.1:0-10366 GCA_032361705.1 Panulirus versicolor | reverse complement strand
ATTATTATTATTATTATTATTATTATTATTATTATTATTATTATTATCATTATTATTATCATTATCATTATTACTATCATCATTATTATTATTACTATCATTTTTATAATTATAACTGGGAGTACTAACAGGTCAGACTGGGAGTACTGCGTTGGACTCGACACTGTAAAGTCATTATGTGGAACTAGAACTTCCTCGATGTTGGATCAATACTCCAAATAACTTCCATTCATCATCTTTGCATCAGAGCAAATGTTGATAGGAGAGAGTTCTCGCCATGTAAACAGGACTCCCTGTGTAGCATTCAGCTACACTGTGCAGCTTCCAAGATGAATTACATACCAGCGATGTATCGAATACATAGTAAATTACATATCATCTAAGTATGCTTATTGCGCTGAGCGCTGGAACTATAGACTAGCCAGAGATGGGAATCTCTTAAAGGGTTTTAGTATGGAAAATGGGAAGACTTTAGATCAAAGTGACTCAGCTGCGTGTGGCCACGAGATAATCCGGTCCACATCGGAGTTCACAGAGGCAACTGTGAGGATAGGAAACCAAGATGCAGTAGAGAAGTACACCGAGCGGCACTGAAAGAAGTGGGTGAATGCTGAGGTACACCGTTAAGCCTATGAATGCAATTTGATAATTCGCTGTTTTTTGATTCATGAATTTTGCCGCGCGCGAGAGAGGCTTCATTTGTAGTGCTCCCCTGCCCATCCTGCTGACGAGGGGGGAGACCCGTGACATGACAGAGGAAGCGCTCCCCTGCCCATCCTGCTGACGAGGGGAGAGACCCGTGACATGACGAAGGAAGCGCTCCCCTGCCCATCCTGCTGACGAGGGGGGGAGACCCCCGTGACATGACGAAGGAAGCGCTCCCCTGCCCATCCTGCTGACGAGGGGAGACCCCCGTGACATGACGAAGGAAGCGCCTGTGAGACGGGTAGGTATCATGATGAGCACACCTCTACTGACGGGGAAAGGAGGAGGAGGAGGAGGTCGATCCATCGACAACCTTGGAGATGCACAGGTTCGAGTGAACAGTGAGGGAAGGAAGCCACAAGGAGGTGTGTGTGTGTGTGTGTGTGATCAGACACCCATGTGGGTTATCACTAACATACATACACACATGTACACAAACACACAAGAACGCAAAAAATATGCGACGAAAAAGAAAAAAAAGCTCACAGATACTTACACATAAAAAGCAAATAAGAACACACACACACACACACACACACACACACACACACACATACACAAGTATCAGCGGGCGACCGTTTGACCGTGTTAGGCTTCTCGGTGTCCCAGCCAACATGGCGGCCGGGCAAACCTAGTACAAATCACCGATAACACAGGCGCGTCTGCCAGGGTGGTCCCTGGTGTTGGTGCAAGGGTGTGAGGAGGATGTCGCCGGTGGTGGCGGGCCGGAAGTGTTGGCGACGATGATGCAGATGATGGTCTAGCAAGAGGCACACGTCACGGTGCATGGGTGTTGGGGAGGGGCAAGGGTGACACTGTCAGGGAGCAGCAGGTGTGGTGGTGTTGGGGAGCGGCAGGGGTGATGATGCTGGGAGATGGCAGGGGATGATGGTGCTTGGGAGTGCCAGGGGGTGATAGTGGTTGGCTCACAAAACTCTTGGTTACAAGGTAGAACTGTCGATAGATTAAGGAATGCAGGGGTGGTGTGGGCTGGCAGGGACACCAGCGTGCAGAGATGATGGACTGTGGCATGGGTAATAGTGAGCAGTGATGGTGGGTTGTGGCAGGGATATCAGTATGCAGTGATGGTGGATTGTGGCAGGGGACATGAATGTGCAGAGATGGTGGGTTGTGGTCGGGGTAACAATGAGCAGTGATGTTGGGTTGTGACAGGGACACCAGCATGTAGTTATGGTGGGTTGTGGCAGGGGTAACAGTGAGCAATGGTCGTAACTTGTGTCAGGGGTAACAGTGAGCAGTGACGGTAGGTTTTTGGCAGAAGAAAAGTGAGCAGTGATGGTGGGTTGTGGCAGGGGTAATAGTAAAGAGTGATGGTGGGTTGTGGCAGGGGTAACAATGAACAGCGATGGTGAGAGAATAATTCTGTCAATGAACAGCGATGGTGAGAGAATAATTCTGTCAATGATCCAACCAGAAATAACAATGCAGTGAAGAACAGGCGACAGAACAGAGCAGTGTACATGTGACGATAGGTGGTCAGAGGTGATGGTAAGAGGGTAAACAAGAGGGTGAGGAGGAATGGGGAGAGCGATGGCGGTAGATATGGTGACGAAGAGATCAGAGTTGATGGTACATAAGAACTTCTGACTCTGATAATTCATTGGTGATGGTGAAGAGGTGAAGACGACGGTTGGTAGCAGCCCAGAAAGTAAGGCAGAGACTTGGGGACAAACGATGATACAAACTACAGACAAACCCGAGATCTGGACAACAGTACAAACATGGAACATCCTTGGTTCCCTCCAAGCCTCAGAGCACCCAGGGAAGCTCCAGTCGCAGATTAATGTACACAGTGAACAACGTTTAGCTTAGGTTAGTAAATCACCTTCAAAAACATCAGTAAGTATACAGCCTCAGTCTGCCAGGGGTAAATAAATAAGGTACCAAACCCACTCTTCCAGAAAATCGCCCATATGCATCAAAAAGTTGCACCATACACCTGTACACATTCCAATCTTCTCTTCCATTTCAAGCGATCCCGTTCCTTGCCCCATCTCTTTCTTTTCCTCTCCACTAACCGCCCTATGAAGAGAGAGAGAGAGAGAGAGAAGGCAGCGGGTGATAGGGAGTGGAAAGGGGCAAGTGTGAGGGGCCACAGATAAAAGTGAGGAACGATGGCGGTGATGGTGAGGGGGAAGATGAGTGATGGTGAGCATTGGATAGGTATGAGAGGAGGGGTGATGATGAGAGAACATCAATGATAGTGAGGTCTACAGGGAATCTAACGATGATGATAGAGGCGACGATGAACGGCATATAACACACTACGAACACTGAAGTCTCCTTGTGAACCTGGAGACACCTCAGTGTAGTATACATTACCCAGTCATCTCAGCATAGGGTGAAATCAGCATACTTTTCAGATCACCCATGATTCACAAGGGTCACGGGAACGTGTCTGAGATAATCTTTAAGGCGATCAAAACCCTCGATTTTTAAGTTTCGTGAAGACTTGAGTTTACACCAAGCTACCGTCAACCGCAGCCTTCAGTGTACTGCCGAATTCCATCACCAGATTTCAAAAGATTTTGCCAAAACAGTGACGAAGCGACCGGAAGCCAGTCACCAACTCCCTCCCCCATGTAGTCAAGAAAACGGCTGGAGGCGAGTCGCGTTGTGTCTGGCCATGAGACCGGCAGTTGGTCAAACGATTCTAGATTTCATGTAACCAGAATACCAGTCGACTTTACGAGAATTTTATTCTTCCGGCATTGGTAATAATGATCATGGACTCCCTCCACTTACAGGATTGGTAACGCAACACAGGATTGAGTCATACTGGACTACGTTATCAAAAGTTGGGAGTGTTCATAACGAAGGTAGAATATAATCAAAGTCAAATGTAATTAGAATATGATAAAAGATACAGCCGATTCTATCATTTTCACTTAACGAATAATGAAAACTTACCGAAAAACTTCACTTAATGTAATCTTACGTTACAAGACCATACGAATGTCAAAACCAACAAGACCATACGAATGTCAAAACCATGTTCCCATCAATATTACAAATTACTCTACGAAAGTACTACCGCAGACCTAGCCTGTCATATTGGAAATTCTTAGCTGACGAGTTGATTGAGCAAAGGACTGCTCGAATGAATGAATATACAATGAACAGTGACAGTCGCTGGCGTACACTCTATATGCAACAATTACATTAAACAGCTATTATTTCTTTAAAGGAATTTGGTTAATATGGAGCATAGGAGGGAGAGACCAAACACTGTCCCTCAAATTACATACCCATGAAATGACTATCCTTTATAATATCTCAAATTTGAAAATGTCTCTCAGACACTATAGCATGTAGACAGAGTTATCCTCTGAAATCAATGAATATTTTGAATTCTTTACGTCAAACTATATTTGCAAAATACCATCGCCGGGAAGTGGGCACATCTTTAAAAGCCCATCATGGAAATTTTGAAATAAATACGAAGAAATATTCAATACCTAAGTATAAAAAAAGTTCGTCAGTCTGATTGGGACTGGAGAGGAGCTGTGATTCTTTTGATTCCGAATAGCATGATGAATGTCTGAAACGCTGGAAGCACATAGGCACACTATGGAACTTGTGAGTATGTTGGATTTTGAAAGTTGTGTCCCGGTTTCTATCTAGAAGCTCGGACTGGAACTTGTGAGTGTGTCTGATCTAACCCGAAAGCCTCTGTCTTTTCTGGTCACTAACCAATATAAAGAATCGATCAAGACTCTCATCTCATTCTACACCAGATAGCATACAGACCCTGACGAAGGCCCTCTGTAGTCCTGGATATCTGATAATTCTATCAGCTTCCCCGAACACAAATGACCTCAAACACCATGAGACCAACTGGGTCCAAACGAGATTGTATGTGATAGCGGAAGAGAACAGCAATTCAGGGATTAGTGTTGTAGGAGTAGAAGTACTTTCAGATTTCTCTATGAGGAAGATCTGTAAACTTGTTCTTTCTGAGGTAAGGTGCTAAACTGCCTTCCGGAAAATAAAAGAGCCAGCTTACTTTATAAGAGAACTGCTTAAATGTTTTCCTCTTATAAGTTTTTCATCTTATTGGCTTCTTTATACACACTCACCGACTTGCTTCCTGGTCATGCTTTCCAGCACTGCACAAGTCATGCATGTTAGTTAAACTAACCCGTAGTTTAGCACGTTTTCTCTAAAGCCTTTCTTAAAAAAAATGGGAAAACATTTGCTCTCTCGTTCCCTTCGTAACGGTTTCTTTGTAAGGGATGACTTACACGTCTCAAGCGGCCTGTCAAGTGCATCTACACACTGACCATGATTGGTGACCTACCCTCAGCGACATACACCCAAGATAAGCATATCTGTTTTCATACATTGATCTTAAGGCTTCATATAAATCCACCGTCAATCTCATCTCGTACTACGAGGAACAGGTACTGATATAGGAATTCTGTTGTGAAGGAGGACTGGAAAACACACATGAATCAATTACAGCCGTCGCGTGCTGTGAGGGAGAGGTGCGCGTACGCTGACCGCTACCCTGCAAACACAAAAGTTGATACAGGTGCACGTAATAACATTCTCCAGCAACCTTACCAAGGACCACAAATTCTTTGAAGTGTGTGTCTGGACGTATTTCATGCTGACAGTCCTCGCTTGAACAACGTCTATTCCAGTGTACAACTCTTAGATGAAGGAACCTTTGCTCACATGTATTACATTTTCATTTCAACTCCGTTCAACTCCGTATCGTTGTTATTCCTTGTCAACCGATTTCTAGAGTCAAAAGGTAATTGTTATTCATGTGTGAAAAGTAACTGTCATTCAAGTCATCGAATTTATCTATCATTTGAAAAGTCACTCAAATCTCGTTGTCTACGTTTTATCTCTTGAAAAAATTATTCTAAGTTTCTGAACATTTTTCATAAGGTATAGTTCTGAGTGACGGAGTTAGCTTTGTTGCTACATTCTGCACTAGTTCCAGTTTTTCTGCAACCCTAATGAAGTTTGATGACCAGAACTGAACAGTGTCTTATAAATGTAATCGGACTAGATCGTTGTAAAACTTAAGTTTTGTAGTTTATTTTGAAATTGAACTTTGTTTTCGCTAAACATATGCAGCTCTGTGGACTTCGCTTACTTAAGAGTCCTTGACTATCATTCAAAGACTTCTTTTGCGTCAAATAAAGCCTCACTAAACTTTTATGTGTACCATATATTTCTATCATCAAAACAAAGTCTATTTGCCCAGACTCTCTCTGAATTTATATTTTGTTTGAGGTATGATAACTGGGATGGGTTGCTGCTGTAGCGATCTGTATGAGCGCTTCCGAAGACCAGGGGGTCTGTGACAAAGCCACTTATTTTAGGACAGTATCAACGTTTAAACTCCCAGTCCACATGTAGATGGAGACAGGAGAGCAAAGCAGAAATGGGTTCATAACTGCAGGAGCACCAAACTGCGACTCAAGGAAGAGTGACCTCAGATGGCAGGAGGCGAAGATGAAGTGGGATAATCCCAAACTGAAGGGTTGATGTTCAAGTGATGATGGTTGGAGAGAGTCCGGAGGTTCGGTGTGTCAAGCGCCTCATGCATAAACTTCTCACCAGCCTTGATCTTGATACTAGTGATATCATCTTGTGCTGTGCTGATGACATCTGTCTTAGCACCTCCTCAGCCGGGGGATCTCAAGTTCTCCTTCACCAGTTCGCAAACTCCGCCACTCAGTGTGACCTCGCCATACACACTGCCAAAATAATGTCCTAATTTATGGTGACCGTATTAGGAATGGAGATTAACCCCAGTGTTTCACTGCGATATAAATGAACCATGCTATTCATACACATACATAGGTACTGACACTGATAACGTTAATGATCCACATATCTATGAATCTGGCTTGAAAACCAGACAAAGCGTGTCAGTGATAGCAGGGGTGAAGGGTACGTGGCTAGGGCCTAGGTATGGCGGTAAGAGATGGGACACAGTTGGAAGGAAACCTAGTCTTAACTGATGGTGGTGCAACTGGTGGTAGTCCAGTTTTGGAGGTTGTTGAAGGTGTTTAGAGAGTACTGTAGTAGGGAATGGTCGATGTACATCTTTCATAAGGATGAGGAAACACATGGGTCCCCTTTAGTGCCCTGTGGGACGCCACAGATGAGGAACTGAGGAGTGGAGATGGCCTCTTGGATATGGCATGACTGACGATGCTTACCGAGGAAGTGCACACGTGATGGAATGAGTGAGGCCTCTCTGGCAGCCCAAGGTTAGTGGCTCTGCTGAGGGTAACGCTGTGACTGACGAAATAGAAAGCAGCTTCGGCGAAGTCAACAAAGATAAGAGTGATAAGGGGTTTTGTGGTTCTTCTTGGTAACTATAAGGTCAAGGAATCTGACTTGACGCTGGCTGGGTTACGGTAGATTAAGTCCTCATATAACAAAGTGTTAAAGTTCCCTGCAGTTTACAATAATTGTGTATAAGCACAAAGCTTTTACAGAGCCGGTGGAGGATCGAAGTGATGGGCAGCGGGCCGTAACTAACCGAGAGACTGTCTGTGTGGGATTGTTGACTTCGTTAGTGGTTAAACATATAAAGATTTCGAATCGCTGGGCATTCTGATCGCTGGGCATTCTGACTGCTGAAGAAGGGCACTGGTGAAGGAGCAGAGAGGTTCTGCGAGTTCAGGAGTGATCTCCCTATAGGGTTTTGTTTTATTGTAAATGAATGAGTGCAGTGGAACGCTTCACTCTGATGCTGTGTAGGAGTTTGTCGACTTTCAAATTCATGCACTGAGTCACAGGGGATGAAGGGCCCTGAGAGGTTGGTAGGTCTTGAGACTGGCGGTCTCAAGGTGAGGGAATCTCTCGCTGATGAGGTGGGGTGAGACTGATGATAAGCTGGGCTTTATTTCGTTACTTGAGAGATGATTACCGAACGCACTCAGGAACTCTGAACTCTGCTTGTTCAGATCACTCAGGGTCGTCACTTCCCCCCGTACCGCTGGATGATGCAGACTTCCCTCAAGATTGTGTGTCTGTGTGAAAATCGGAATTTGAGTGAGATAAAAAAAAGGAATAAAAAAGAGAAAAAGAAAAAAGAAAGAGATGAAAAGGAGCGAGAATATAAGAGAGAGAGAGAGAGAGAGAGAGAGAGAGAGAGAGAGAGAGAGAGAGAGAGAGAGAGAGAGAGAGAGAGAGAGAGATTGATAGACAGATAGATGGATAGATAGATGCACGTCCCGTTCATTGTTACTGAAAGTAGAACGCCAGTGTTGGCACCTCACCTTCCCTGGCACAGTGCGTGGACACCACAGACGTCGACCTTTGCTCGAGTTTTTCATTATTCAGGTGTAAACATTATTACTTCCACTTCCCATCTGGCTCCACACGGATGGTATAATCTTTTTTTCTTTACGTTCAAGGCTCCAATCACGGATAAAAGTCCACATCAAAGCTGGGCCTTAATTGAAATATAGAGAAGGTAGTGAAATTAAAAAAAGGGAAAGTATTTACGAGTTATTGAGAAAGGGGAAAACCTGTCTTTTCAAAACTGTCGGATCATAGTTATTGGGAAAGACATGAGATAGTAGAGAGTTCCAGAGCTTCACAGTATAGATAAAGAAGCAGGTATCAAAACAACCCACCCTTCAGTTGCTTGCCGAGTATTGCGTGGTCTAGCTATCGGTGTGAGCACACGAGCAACCAGCTCTCGGGAGCAAAAACCAAAACCTACAGAAGAGGAGAAAGTGAACGAGCATTGCGGCGTAAGGTGAGGGGGTTAAGTTTGGAAGTTAGCCTGGAACACTTTATAAGGCGGATCACTTTCAACTCAGCTCTGTCAAGTAAGGAAGCAGAGCTAGAACCACCCCAAATGTGAGACCAGTACTCCATACAAGGACAAATCAATCCCTTGTATAAACGGAGCAACTGTTCACAGGAGAAGTTTCGACATCTGAACAGGACACCCAGTTTCTTAGAGTGGTATCCAAGAAAGAATGGATGTTGCAGTAATGCCAAGTATGTTCATTGAGTCAAGAGATGGAATTACAGAACCGTCAAAGGAGAGACGAGAGGTATGAGGAGTTTTCGATAGAGAGATGGGCAGAGACTGTGTCTTGGAGGCATTGATCTTAATAAGATTTTTGAGTACCCTTCTGAGATATTCTGTTCAAGTCTGAGTTTATTGGGGGAAGCTGTGTCAAGACGAGATGCAGATCGAGTGAGAGAAAAGGGTGCAGAACTGAAGGCTGTGGATGACTACCGTGTTGAGTCGTCAGCGTATGAGAGCATTGGATTATTCATGGAGGAGAGGAGAACGTTGAGAAGATTAGAGGAAGAGAAAGTGTGTGGGACAGGACAGAACCTTGAGGGATACCAGTGTTGATGGAGAAAAGGGGAGAGGCTGTTCCATCAACAGATCGGCCAGAGAGGAAGCTAGATATGAAGAAGCAAAGTGAAGGAGGAAAGCCAAAAGAGTGGAGCTTAGAGATAGACCCCGATGCCACACCCTGTCAAAAACCTTAGATATGTCAAGGGCAACTACACTTGATTCCCCATAATCATTCAGGGATCATGACCAGACTTTAGTAAGATAGGAAAGAATATCACCAGTAGATCTCGCCTTACGGAAGCCATGCTGGTGATCTGAGAGAAGACTGTGATTTACGAGGTGTTTGATAATATGAGAGTTGAGGAGAGGTTCAAAGACGTTGAAAATGGGAAATGTCAAAGAAATAGGACGATAGTTAGAGGGGTCAGAACGGTCACTCTTCTTATGGATGGGATGTATCAATGCATGCTTCTTAAGGAGAAGGAAAAGTTTTGGTTATTAAACAGAATCGGAACAGACGAGAAAGCGCAGGTGCAAGTTCAGAGGCACACTCTTTCAGGACACGGAGATGGATGCCGGAAAGAGATTACGGGAAGAGGCGTAGGATTATTAAGAGGAGCATCAGGGGGTGAAGGAATGTTAGAGTTATCCAAGGTGGAGTTAGAGGAGAAACGGGAACCAAAGAGAGCTTCTTTGTTTACGGAAAAGACAGCTATAGTACCGTCAGAAAGGAAAAGTGAAGGGATGGTAGAGTGACAGAAGTTGTTACGGAGGCCCTCAGTTAAAAACCAGAAAAACCTAACAGTGGATGACGAAGAGAGGTTATCGCACTTCCTATGAATAAAAGAACGCTTCGCCTCACGGATAACGTGCTTGAACGATTACGGGAGAGATAAGGGCTGAATGAGAGCCAGAGGAAGGAGAGTTTTTCCAATACAGGAGCGACGGCTCAAGAATCCTACAAGAGTATAAGAAAAAAATTGCTAATCTGAACATTTTTTTTCTGAGGTATAACAAGGTCACATGGCAAGGATATATGTGCGCTTATAGATAAATGAGGCAGGAAGTTGATGGACGTAAGTCGTTCATGACCTTTGGACTGGAAGAAGGTCATATGACAAGGAAAAAAGAGAGGCGGACGTAAGGAATGCTATTTAGAATACTACTACAGGCTCCAGACACGACAGACGCAGTTCCTCTGGATATAGTCATAACATGGAGACGACCAACGCTGGTCACGCTCGACTTGGGTCTATGTTGCCGGGTGGTACTTATACAAGACTTAGAAACTTGGAAACAGGGAGGAACCCAGAAGAATTTTCATCAGAGATGACAGACTAA
>JAUUDZ010056344.1:0-10367 GCA_032361705.1 Panulirus versicolor | reverse complement strand
ACACATCCTCTACCACTTCTGAAACCACACTGCTCTTCCCCAATCTGATGCTCTGTACATGGCTTCACCCTCTCAATGAATACCCTCCCATATAATTTCCCAGGAATACTCAACAAACTTATGCCTCTGTAATATGAACACTCACCTTTATCCCCTATGCATTTGTACAATGGCACTATGCATGCATTCCGCCAATCCTCAGGCACTTCACCATAATCCATACACACAATGAATATCCATACCAACCAATCAACAACACAGTCACCCTTTTTTACCAAAGTCCACTGCAATACCATCCAGAACCACCACCTTGCTGGCTTTCATCTTCCGCAAAGCTTTCACTACCTCTTCTCTGTTCACCAAAACATTCTCCCTGACTCTCTCATTTCACACACCACCTCGACCAAAACACCCTACATCTGCCACTCTATCATCAAACACATTCAACAAACCTTCAACATATTCACTCCATATCCTCACTTCACCACTCCTTGTTATTACCTCCCCATTTGCCCCTTAACCGATGTTCCCATTTGTTCTCTTGTCTCACCCACTTTATTTACCTCCTTTCAAAACATCTTTCTATTTTCCCTAGAATTTAATGATACTCTCTCACCCAACTCTCATTTGCCTCTTTTTCACCTCTTACACCTTTCTCTTGACCTCCTGCCACTTTCTTTTATACATCTCCCAGTCACTTGCACTACCTCCCTGCAAAAATTGTCCAAATGCCTCTCTCTTTCACTAACAATCTTACTTCTTCATCCCATCATTCACTACCCTTTCTAATCTGCCCACCTTCCACCTTTCTCATGCCACATACATTTTTTGCGCAAGCCATCACTGCTTCCCTAAATGCATCCTATTCCGCCCCTACTCCCCTTACGTCATTGGCTCTCACCTTTTGCCATTCTGCACTCAATCTCTCCTGGTACTTCATCACACATGTCTCCTTTCCATATCACTTACTCTCATCACTCTCTTCTCCCCAACATTCTTCTTTTCTGAAAACTTCTACAAATCTTCACCTACACTTCCACAAGATAGTGATCAGACATCCCACCAGCTGCTCCTCTCAATAAGTTAACTTCCAAGTCTCTCTTTTACATGCCTATCAATTAACATGTATTCCAATAATGCCCACTGGCCATCTCTCTTACTCACACATGTATACTTATGTATATCTCTTTTTTTAAACCAGGTATTCCTAATCACCAGTCCTTTTTCAGCACACAAATCCACAAGCTCTTCACCATTTTTAGTTAACAACACTGAACACTCCATGTACACCAATTATACCGTGAACTGCCACATTACTCATCTTTGCATTCAAATCACCCATCACTATAACATGGTCTCGTGCATCAAAGCTGCTAACACACTCACTCGGCTGCTCCTAAACACTTGCCTCTTATGATCTTTCTTCTCATGACCAGGTGCATAAGCACCAAAAAATCACCCAAATCTCTCCTTCCACTTTCAGTTTTACCCATATCAATCTACAGTTTACTTTCTTACTCTCTATCACATACTCCCACAACTCCTGCTTCAGGAGGAGTGCTACTCCTTTCTTTGCTCTCGTCCTCTCACTAACCCCTGACTTTACTCCTAAGACATTCCCAAACCACTTTTCCCCTTTACCCTTGAGCTTCATTTCACTCAGAGCCAAAACATCCAGGATCCTTTTCTCAAACATACTACCTACCTCTCCTTTTTTCTCACCTTGGTTACATCCACACACATTTAGACACCCAAATCTGAGCTTTCGAGGAAGATGAGCACTCTCTGCATAACTCCTTCTGTTTCCCCTTTTAGAAATTTGAATACATAAATGACCATACACATACATACACATATACATATCAACATATAAGTATATACAGAGAGCTGTGGTTTTGGTGCATTACATATGACAGCTAGAGACAGTGTGAACAAATGTGGCCTTTTACTTCTGTTTTCCTGGAGCTACTTCACAGAACCAGGGGGTAGCAATGCTGTTTCCTGTGAGGCAGGGTAGGAACAGGAATGGATGAAGGCACGGAAGTATGAATATGTACATGTGTATATGTCTATGTATGTCGGTTTGCGGCAGGGGTGCGTGATTTCTCCATGGTTAATTAATTTGTTTATGGATGGGGTGGTTAGGGATGTGAATGCAAGAGTTTTGGGGAGAGGGGCAGTATTTCAGCTGTTTATCAACTTAGCTGAGTGAATTCAGTATCTATGGGAGAAAAATTTTTCGTGCTTTTCTGTATTTTGATGAAAATCATAAGTTTTCTATTGATACTAAGGATTTCAAGGAATCCATGATAAATACAAAATATGAACAATTTCATTTTTCTGTGGATAATTGACAATTTTTAGGGCACTCCCCAGCAAATGGTTTTGGGGATGAAGTTTGTCCAGAAGTCATCCTGAATTTGTGCCATCTATTTAGTGAAAACAGATCTGGAATAATTCTCTTCCTTTTTTAAACTGAGAAAGAGAATGTTAATTGTTAATAAAAATTGGTTGTCTTTCATACCAGATCCAGTGGCAAGATGACAGTCATCGCATTTGTTTGTTGTACTCAAGATGGGGCACACAGCTGTCTCTGACGTATTTTGAGCAGCCTTACTGGTAAAACTATTGGATCTATTTTTGAACTTAAAGTCATTTATACTATCACTTTCAACATCTATGGCTGGCTGAACATTCCACTCATCAATGAAATGTTGAGAAAAGAAATGTTTCCTTTTATCCAGTCTCACAATTGGTTTATAGATCTCTGAGTGGCCCTGAGTTTGGGTAATATCACTTAACTTAAAAATATTTCAACTTTCAAGCCTTTGAGGCTATGCATAATCTTAAAACCTTAATTGTATCAGACATCAATCTTCACATCTCTAATGACATTAAGCTTGTTTCTTTTAACATTTCCTCATAAGGTAATTTTCCTATACCTCTAATCATTCTTGTGAAACATCTTTGACTTTGTTCAACTTTGATATCTTTTTGTTTGTACGGTCTCCATGCTTGCATTTTGTTTTCAAGATGTGATCAGACTAAGAAACTGTACAATGTCACTGTATTTTCTTTGCTGTTGTCTGCATAACTTCAATTTATCATTCCTAACACCATTTGCTCGATTCACTACTTCCACGACTTGATCACCTGACATTTACATTTTCTTAATTATCATGACCAAATCTTTCTCTTGATTGCAGGTTGCAATAATCGTGTCATCAGGCATATATTGATGTCTTGTATTACTAAAACCAACTTGACGAGAAAATGTAATTCTGCTCAGCAGTCTTTTAAGCTATCACCGACTCCCCACAGCTGCACATTAGTCTTTAGTGTTCCTGTTACTGCTGACGTCTAAACAGTTTATTCCAGGCATTTTTCTCAAGAGTATACCTGAATTTATAAAATATTTGTTTAAATGACTTTTGAAGGCATTCATAGTCTTAACATTCGCTTCGTCTGACAGTAATTCATTCCAGTGCCCAACAGATCTATAGGAAAAGAAGCTTCTTACCACATCCATACTACATCTTCCAGCTTCGAGTTTTATTCCATTTGTCCTGGTAACTATATTTTCTTGTATTTTGAAATGATGTTCACGATTCACTTAACTAAACTTGTTCAGAATTTTGAACATTTGGATTAAGTCACTGCGAAGTCTATATTTTTTTAAGAAAGAAGAAATCCTATCGTTTTACCCTTTCTTCATATGCTAGACTTCTAAGGGATGGGATCAACTTTGTTGTGCATCTTTGTACTCGCTCTAATTTTTCCTCGTCTTTTTTATAGTTCGGGGACCAAAACTGGACTGCATATTCAAAGTGTGCTCTTACTCAAGAATCATATAGTGTAAGAATTGTTTCTGGCATCTTGTAATCTATGTTCCCAGCTATTTGGTTGCCTTTCTTACTTGCTGTTGGACTCTTTAGTCTACTTCAGATTGTTGCTAATGACAACTCCAAGGTACTTTTCTTCATTTGCTTTAGTTAGAGAGTTTATGAAGTTTGTAGTAGTAATGTACATTCCTGTCTCTTAAAGTGCATGACTTTACACTTTCCTAAATTCAACTTCATTTGTCATCTGTCTGACCACTCTGCTAGTAAGTTAAGATCTCTAAATCATTTCACAGTCCTGCCTGTTTACAGCTCTATCTCCTAGTTTAGTATCATCACCAAATTTGGAGATCTTAGATATGAGACTAAGTTCTAGGTTATTAATGTATATTATGAAAAGAATTGGGAATAAGACCAACCCCAGTGGCACACCACTAGTTACATCTAGCCAATCTGAGGCTTCACCTTTTAATGCTAAACACTGCTTTCTTCCAGTAAGCCAGTTTCTGATCCATTTACAGTTCTTCACCAATTCTGTGTGTTTTGAGTTTATGTAAAAAGTCTTTTGTGAGATACTTCATCAAAAGCCTTTTGGAAATCTAAATATACTACATCAGATGGTACTTTTTTGTCCCAATTCTATTGCAGAAACTGTGTTGGTTGTCTGATATAATTTTGTGATCTAGAAATACGACAATTCTATCTTGTATTATTTTTCAATCCTTTTACCTAATACTGATGTAGGGCTAATTGGGCAGTAGTTCAATGCACACTTTTGGTCTCCTTTTTTATATATAGAAATAACACTTGCTAGTTTCCAGTCAGTTGGCATCTGACCATCCAAAGGAGATCTGTTGAATATTTTTCTTATGGGGTATATCAGCTGTCTCCTGACCTCTTTTAAGAATCTGTCTCTAATCAGCTTCCATAATCTTACACAGTGATGTCAGATTAATGGGTCTATAATTACTTGCAAGGTTTTTGGTTTATTTTCATAAATAGCAGTTACATTTGCTAATTTCCATTCTTGTGGAACAACACCAATGATAATGCTCCTCTGAAAATCATACTTATTGGATTTGCTGTTAGTGAAGACAACTTCTTTAGCACCACTGGATAAATCAGGTCAACTCCAGGGTCTATCACATCTTTGTATAACATTTCTTTTGTATATTCCTTTCAACGTTGGGTTGAAGGGCACTCCATATTCCTCTATGAAAGGTGAAGCTGAGCTGTCCATCTCCAACCCAGACACATTCACAACTTTTGAAACATTCATTTCTTGAACTTCCAAAAACCTTTGAAGTTCTGGAGCTGATACCTATCATTACCTCAGAAGGGCCACTTAGGCAGTGACTCCCATGAGCTTAGTAAGAGATGAAAAATGGTGTCATGTGCCCTTCCAAGCAGGAGAACTAGGATGACTGCAGAGATTTTAGATACTCCCATTGTTAATGTAAAATGCAAAGGCATCCTTGACCTGTTGACTATTCTTTACATTTCTTATGGGTGCTATAATCAATAATGAATGATCCATTAAAAGTAAAAGGTGTAGTCAATCCGGGACTAGGATTAACAATAAGTATTTATAAAAAGTAACAGGTGTAGCCAATCTCGTTCAAAATATCTTTTGGATAGCCTAATTACAAAAGGGAAGCAAAGAAAAGTGTGGAATGAAAGAGCTCTAACCAGTCTTCCATATGGAAAAATGAATCAAGGTTCCATTGTATGTGATGATCTTTTATGGTGGGGCTTCCACAGGCCCTGTTGATTTTTTACTGTGAAGCTTCCACAGGCCCTGTTGATTTTTTACTGTGAAGCTTCCACAGGCCCTGTTTATCTTTATAAATACTTAACTTACTTTTACATAATTCAACCATATGTTTTCCCTTACATTCATAACCCTTACCACTATCAACTTGTTTCACATTCCACAGCATTTATGTATTCTTCAAAGAGCGAAATCTAACCTAGTTTTGGTGCACAACTAATCTGGTGATTTACTACTATTTCCCTGACCTCATTTTACACTAAATATACTATGCTATCAACTTAAATCACTAATATTTCCAAGTCTTTCAGGCAGAACTCTTACGCTTCAAAACTGTCAAAAACAATACTGATAATGCTTCAACATAATATTTCATTCATGAATCAGTTCCTAAACCCTAAACACTGCCAAAATTCGCTAAATATAAGAGCCATGCAACAGTCAATGAAATACACCTGTGATACTGCAGAAGACTTTAAAACATGGGTATTCATATTCAGTACTACCAAAAATCACTAAAAAACAAAAGGACTGCTGTGGTAAATTAAACATACTGGTCATAATACCGAAGACGATGAAACAAGGGTATTCATGTCATATACCACCAAAAATCACCAAAGTACAAGAGGACCGCAATAATGAATAAAATATACCTGCAATACTGTAAAACTATTGAACAACAGTATTTAAACAAGATGCATCTGTAGCAAGTGAGGTTTATGCTAATATCAAAAAAGAAAAAGTCGCTTGGTGAAGCATTTTCAACAGACAAAGTAAAGCTTACCACTCTCTTATTATATCACTTCTTTCTTGATTGCTTTATTTTTCTTGCAATAATGTTTCATTTCATAAGAGAGAAGCCAGAGAGGAATGGCATCACATCAAGACGGAGATCATGAAACAAATTTGTTAAAGTACATACAGAAAGGCGATAAGCTTAATATAAAACAAAAATTTCATTAGCTCCATGTTTCACTCAGTATTACACATGCATTTCACCAACTCTACTGCATTCCTCTTGCTTTTTGGTGGTTTCCTTTTTTAAGTGAGACCTTTCAAAACTAACAGTAACATAAAAAAACATTCTTTTATATTCCTGTTCAATTTCAGATAATGCTAAATTAGAACTAACCACTAGAGACAAATCCCAAAAATTTAACTTTAGCATAAATGTACTTTTGGGAAAATGCAGCAAGCATAGATAAAAAAAATAGGTAATAATTTCATTTTGTAGTCTTTCTGATAAAGCTCATGCACTGAACTCAGGGATTTCCACAGCATGTTGAAAAAGGTTGCAAAATGATAATCTTTCCAAATTATGCTTTCCAAAGCAGCATGACATTATTCATAACCATAAAGCTTAAGTCACTGGACTGGTCCTGATCTACAAATGAAGACTGTGAAAAGTTGGTGCACAGGTGGGCACCTCCAACCAGAATTCAACTATGTAGCCAACTGTTTGGAATATCAGTGTAACATTGACTTACCTGGTACTTTGGAGCATTATTCAAAAGTGGATAATTTCCTTGAGAATCTCCATTGTGTAATAAATGATTGTCTACAAGGTTCCAACCCCAGGAGTGTTCGTCGGAGCCAAGAAGAGCAACATAACCTGGGCATTGTACGGCGGCGTCCCTGGTGGCAATACCGATGACAGCCACAGTGCCCAGGGGTCCCTCCCACACCACCTCCCACGCGTGACGACCTGACCTGAAGCCCAGCTTGCCTCTCGCCCCGTCCGTGCTTTGGGCCACTGGGTTTCTATGCAGGGTGAATCCGTTGGGTTTCACGTATATATTTCTAGAACAGTCGTTTGGGTTCCATGCATGATAGAAAGCTCTTAATTTTGCTTTATAGGTCGGTACAGATGCTAAAAGGTCCGATTTTAGGGCCTCCTCGGCCAGTTTCCTGACGCAGTGTAGCCTCCACACGTCGTTGTTCTCGTCGTTCAAACATCTGTACCAATTTTTACACACTAGAGAACAGTTTCGTAAATCATGTACGGCTAAATAAGAGAATATGACTTCTAAGACGTGATCTGGTAAAAAGCACCAGTTCACCATTTTGCCGGCTGCATCAGCACAACACAGAGTGTTAGTATAGAGCCGGGAGAACAATACAGCAGCTGCCTCCAGCAGGACACATAGGTGGCGCACCTCCTCCCTCCACCACCACCACCACCACCAAACACCTGACTGTCGTCCCTCACAGCTGACTCCACCACCACCACCACCACGACACCCGCCTCTTTTCCGCTCAAATGACGTGTTAACCTTGACAGCCGCTGCCATCACATCTGACACCCATTGAGATCCATTGTAGAATGTATTAACACGTCTATTTTAAGTGCATGATTTTGTTTTAGTTGTATCAATTATTCATTGAAAGCAAATGAATGAACAGGATGTACACTTTTTTTTTTTATCATAGTCATATGACAAGTGATATCAACATTTATATTTGGTCATACTGCATTAAAGAATCAGATTGTAGCCTTGAAAGAATTCGATTATCGTGTTAAACTACCATGTACTGTGGTTTAGTGCTGGTTCACAGGGATTTTACTCTGTATTGCTTCCAAACTGTTGGATTATTCACTGCATATTGCTGTTGATCGCATGATACATATATTGCTTTGCTGATAGCACTTGAGTTATCATTGGAGGTGGAAACTGACAAATTTTGGTATGTTTAATATAGGCATGCCACCTTTTTAACTAGAATATAGAATTTCATTGGAATGGGAAGGTCTGATTGTACATATTGAATCAAGCCTGGGGCAATATGATTCCAGTGATTTTCCCTTTATGATTTTGTATAAGTCGAAAGTAGGAAGTGATATGAAGAACAGGGGAAAATGAGGGTATAATGTAAAAAAGTGAAACCTAGCTTCCCATAGCATTTGAGATCTACCTTATTTATTTTAGTGTTTTAGATTGACATATGTTGCAGGCTGTTGTTTGTGTGGTGTTTGTGTGGTGTATGTTTTGAAAGATGACTTTGCTGTGGACATGTTTTCATTGTTTTTCTGGTCTTAATTTGTTTTGTCTTAGTGCTTGCAATCACCTCCAGCAAGCATTATTTACCATGTCTTGAGAGGACATGACCAGTATCGTTGGTACATTTCTCCTCTAATATTGAAAATCAAGGTAAATGTAAGTACCTTTAGGTACAGGTATGTGTGTGTTCCATGGTTTTGCTGTTTGTTGAAGTTTGGCTTTGTCACCCCACATTCTTTCTTGAACTTCTTAACCCTCCTTACAATCAGTGTCATGGACTAAAGTCCACGTCAGGGTCGGGCTTTAATCAAGATATAGCAAGAAGCTTTTGATAGGATGAAACAAGTTTTGATCACCCACTCCCCCTCTTTTTATGGTAATTTCCACTGTAGGTCTTACTGTTCCATAAGAATTCTATTACATTTTACAAGTAATGATGTAGTATGCATAGTCAATTACTGTTGCTTAAGCTAAGTAGAAATTAATTGTCATCCTTTCCCCTGGTATTGATTTATCATCTACAGGTAATATAACCAATATATAAGGTGCAGGATTAAGGAAAACTACCACTATCTCTCTGTAGCCTCTTTGGCATTCTTCAGGCAACAGGATAAAATTCTCGTCATACATGTAAATGATTACCGATTGCTAGTACCATACTAAAGAGCAGTCCAATTGATGTCATGAATATGAAAATTGGTCATTGTTTGCTAAAGTTAGAAAAACTTTTGCATGATGTATATGTTTTTAGATACTGATTATTCATGAAATGATACTTCTCTTGTAGTGTCATTTCATAGTAACAGTTGTATCTTCATTTTCTTATTATTTAAGTTGTTGATTTATCAAATCCTTGAGAATGAATTATATATTATGCAGTTGTGTTTCTTCTTCCTAATAGTATTCATGAAGTAGCATTTAATTAGATAAACATTTTGTAAAAGTATTTTACTCGCATTCTATTTGTAAGGAAGTTTTTGGGAAGATTGAGGCAGAGAGTGCTCCTCTTGGATGTAATAATGAGGACATTTTGTTTTTACTGTTCAGTCCAAGAATATATCCCTAGAATAAGAGTTTTTTTTTCTTTGTTGTATTTATTGGCATATTTTGATTACTTCTCGTCTTTCATGAGGGCCTTAAGGTGCTAACTTCAAGGACTTCATATATTCTACGTTTTCAAAACTTTGAAATGTTTTGAAAACTTCAGTCAGGTCTTACTTCTTTGTCAAGTTGAAGAAATAAACGAGATAATTATTTCAGAGATGTCTTATTTGTGTAGTTGTTAAGATATATGGTTGCAGTAAAACTATGTAATTCTCTGTGAACAAGGAGCAAGAAAGATTTAAGGAAGAATTAAGTTCACATTTTTGCTACATGGTTTGTCTCTACCAGTTCTCACTAGCTTTTTTACCTCTCACCTGTTTTTCCAGTATTTTTGTGAATATATAAATGGTTTGGTAAACAGAGAAAAGGTAGTGAAAGCTTTGCGGAAGATGAAAGCCAGCAAGGCGGCAGGCTTGGATGGTATTGCAGTGGAATTTACTAAAATAGGAGGTGACTGTGTTGTTGACTGGTTAGTGAGGATATTCAATGTATGTATTGTTCATGATGAAGTGCAGGAGGATTGGCGGAATGCATGCATAGTGCCTTGTACAAAGGCAGAGGGGATAAAAGTGAGTGTTCAAATTACAGAGGTATAAGTTTGTTGAGTATTCTTGGGAAATTATATGGGAGGGTATTGATTGAGAGGGTGAAGGC
>JAUUDZ010056323.1:0-10367 GCA_032361705.1 Panulirus versicolor | reverse complement strand
ATGAAGATTATGGTTTGAAAAAACACCGAATTTTAAGATTATGAGCAGTATTAGGGTACTTCAGGGTGAGCAAGTAATTAACCCAGTGCTTGGAACCCAACTTTCCCAGCCACTTGTCTGAGAGCACAAAGACTCGGTGGGGAAAGAGATCATCTCGTCTTTTAACTTATTATGACGGTGCTCCCTTTGAAGACAACGGTACGACCCTCGGCACGACCTGCATGATCCTTGGGCATGATGGCCTGGTCGTCTGTCCCTAAGGTTGTGCCCAAGGGTCGTTCAGTCGTGCTCAAGGGTCGTACTGCCTTCATCACTGTGGGAACAAAAACAGTGTGAGTCAGGGCCCTAAAAATACGGCCAGGCCCGTCCCCTACACACCGTCTGTCAGTGGGACCATCAGTGCCGCCTCACGCTTCCTTCCCAGGTCACGCTACTCTTGCCTCCTAGGTCACACTGCTTTTGCTGCACCACACGACAGTCTCCCATGTCACATCAAACAGCAGGTCATAAATTTTCCTGCCATATCACAACCCCTCCAGGTCATGCATCACTTTCAAGGGTCAGGTCAAAGGCCAGTCCGTCACTCTTAAGAGTCGTGATGTCGTTACGTTGCGACAAACTGTAGCAGTGTCACAGTTTAGTAACACAGTGCTTCAAGTATGCTTCTTTAGCACTATTTATGAGGCGTGTGTGGCGAGGGGTGCCGCAAGGAGTCGGGTGGCTTAGGCGATCATCAGGAAAGACCGCTCACAGGTCCTCCCTTGACACAAAGCTGGTGTGCCGCCGCCGTGAGCGATGCCACCCACTCCCTCGCCTACCACCCAGCCAGCCAAGCCTCCTCCCGACCCTCACAAAGACTCACTGTGGTACTCACCAACCACCACAAGGGGCTACTCCACCATCCAAGAGGTCAGTGTACCACCACAGGGATCATTCTACCTCCACAAGGGGTATTCCATAGCGACAAGAGATGCTTTACCTCCCCAGAGGCTCTTCTACTTCCCAGGAGATATTCCACCGACACAAGAGCTGCTCTTGAACCCCCAGGGGCAGATCCACCGTACCAGGGAGTAGGCAAGGGAGCAGACTTGTAGTACCAAATGACCACAGGAATGGACATGTTGTGCATGGTGACTGCAGAGCAACAGACGCCTGGTAATTTGACTGTGGTAGTGTAAACAGTACCAGCTGACTGTATGATAGCATGCAAGTGGTAACTGTCCATTATATGAAAGTAGACACAGTACCTACTGACTACAGAAGACCATACACATGGTAACTGTTATCAGTCGAGGAGCAGCAGACCTCCAGTGGCCACTGACTGTACAGGAACTGACATCTGGTACCAGTTGATTGTCGGGTAGCAGACACCTACTGCCCACAGACTGACTGTAGAAGAGCAGACCATGTGGTAACAGTTGACTGCCGGGGGAGCAGACCTCTAAATGCCTCGTGAATGCTAAGAGAAGAAAGAAGACATCTGGTACATATTAAGCTGGCTGACGACTTAAGTGACCTGGGATGTGGAAACTTTCGTAGGGTTTTCTCCTCGCCGGGCGAGCGAACCCAGGACCCATTGTTTCAGAGACGACCAAGCTGCCTAGGAGGAACGATAACCCAAAAGTTCCTGGGGTTAACACTAGCACCCTCTTAGGAAGATATCATTGGGCGATATATATATATATATATATATATATATTAGATACGGAAAGTACGTTCACGTATACCCAACATTGTGATGCCTAGAATACCACTTCATAGAAGGGGCATTGTAATGCTGATGCAGAGCAGAATCCTGATGTATTACATTGAATCTCTTATCCACGACGGCAGGGTCCTCGAGTACGACGGCACGACCCTTGAGAACTACTGCACGACTCGTGCGTACGACGGTACGACCCGTGCGTACGACGGTACGACCTTTGAGCAAGAGGGTTCGGTCTTCGAGTATGAACTACGATCCTTGAGCATGACGGTGGAACCTCTCGCGCATGAAGATGGTCAGGCCTTCGACCTGACCTATGCATTGCTTGCATATTATTTCGCTTGAGTCAGTCATGTTTGCTCACTTTCATGGAGTTCATATCAGTTTCCAAGGTTAGGTCGAAGACTCAACTTGTCTAGCTCTTTATTTACTTGGGCTGCTGGTTCGTGAGCCCCCGTCAGGTTACAGATCCATTACAGACATTACAGTCATTTCTATTTATAAAACTCGCCAGAACGCATCGTCGGCTGTAAGCGTATCATGTTTCCAACTTGGAGGGAGAGTGGTTGGAGGAATTTTGACCAATTGATTCCATATTGTTTTCCCCTCACGGGAGAAAGAGTCCGTTTCTGTTCGCTTTGGAGTGGAGGTTCCTCTTGTGAAAGCAGTGAGGGCCTCTTCGAGAACCATATATAGAGGGAGTAGGCCGCTTGGCGGGAGAAATGGGCCAACCCATTATAATGTTCATGAATCAAGACTGATATGGGCGCGCGGGTCTGGTCTGTGTACCAGGCCGGGGTGTTGGCGAAAGTGGAGCAGTTCACTGAGGCACATGTTGTTGTACTGTACCCGCTACACACACCCCACCAGCTCAGACGTAATGGAATTCCGGAGTTAATAAGGCCTCGTGTGTACGTACTTGGTGTTACACGGCCGGGGGAAAAAAAATGGTTAATCGGGGAGATTAACGAATATTTTAATTGAATCTCGTTTCATCGTTTGATATAGCTGAATGGGAATATTGACATTTGCTCCTCCCCCCACCCACCCACCCCCTTAAAAAGTTATAGATAGTGTAATTATTGTAATTATTTAGTTTAACCTAATAATTTTCTCATTATTACATGTTTACATTTAGTCTTGTGAGGAGGTGACGTCTAAGAACCATGCACGGCAGGTGTTGGTGGTAACTATGAACGGGTGTGGACAACAGGTGGCAACTGCGAACGAGAACTGGCAGGTGTGTGTGAGTGTTGGGGCCAGGTGTAGTTGGGTGGTGTGGTCGGAAGTTGGCAAGTGTAGGGTAGTGGCAGGTATTGGTAACAGGTGTATAGGTCTAGACAGCAGGAGAGGTTTGGTAGATGCAAGCGGTAGGAAGCCCAGGCAAGAGTGTGTGGTTGATATATGTGTGTGAGGCTGCAGGTGTTGGGTGGGAGGTGGTGGCAGATGCAGATGGCACGTGGAGCAACGGTTGGCAGATGTGCTTGGCAGGGAAGGAAAACAAATGGCAGGTGTCCGAATTGGGTGTGTATAATTCATGGCTTGATCTGAGTGGCAGATATGGGCGGCATATAGCAGGTGTGGGCGGGCTTGTGGCAAGTGTGTGGGCTGGATGATAAGTATCAGGGTCATCTTCACCCCTCTCAGGCCACACCCGCTGCTGCTTGTGTATAATCAATTTGTATCTTCTTACAGGAGGCACTGTGGCAACAGGCACGACCGCGGGAGATGTGGCAGAAGGCCTGAGACGTGGAGGGAGATGTGGCCACAGAGCAGCAACGGGACCATAGTTGTGACGACTTCGGCGACAAAAAGTTGAGGTAAGACATTGATTATATCCTTCTGTGCATGACGGTAAGACCCCTGTGTACGACGGTACGACCCTTGTGCACGGCGGTATGAACCATGAGCACGACGGTACGAACCCAGAGGTATGATGACGTGGTCAAAGTTCACGTCAATATACCCAAAGGTCATAGCGTCGTGCTTAAGGGGTTTATTCCCCAGGGGGAGTGCCATTGGTCGGAATGTCTTCTGCAAACATTGAACACGTGAGACAAACATCAACTGGCAATCCACATATCCACTGGTATTTAACGCACAGAGAAGGCCTGATGGAGTGCCACCGGTTCAGCCAGACGGTGGACAACGAAATGAATGCATAGTTTTTTATTGGCAAATAATAATTATAATAATATTGGTATTGGTACCATCGCTGCCTCGCTAACGCGGGAAACGGCGATCAAGTATAAGAAAATAATATTGGCGTGCGAAACGACTAGCTGTTAAACATTAAGATAGTTTTCCAGGAATGGCGAGAGGAATTTGTACTCAGTATCATTATCTACAGCGTTTATGAGTTTAGGAAAGGTTTATGATAAAAGTCGGTCAGTAAATCCTTGTGGGAAGCTGTGGCTCTGGTATTCACGGAAGGCTTATGAGAGCTGTGAAGAGTATAATGGAAGCAGTTCTTACGTGAGGGTAAGTGGGGGTGTGTGAGTGGTTATAAATGATGTGGGAGTGCCTGGGGGATGTGTGAAGTCACCATGGCTGTTTATTCATGTAATAATTTATTTTTTTTTATGGATGGGGCATTATGTGTGAGATAGGAGTCAGATGGAGGAGGGGTGCAGGGGGTAAAACTGGAGAACCACGGTGGAGCAGAGTGGAAATGTGGTAGTTATTGTATGTGGATGATGTCTCGGTGGCTGAGTCAGAGGAGGTGAAGAGACTCGGTGTGCCGCTGTGATGGTATGTGGAGCAGGAGGAAGTTGACATGCCAGCGTGTATAGTATTTTGCCCCATGAAGGAGATGACAGTCATAATGCAACGTTGGAGGAGTGTTTACAAGCGGACGCTAGCGATCCATCCCCGGGTTTTCGATGGTTCAGTTGTTTTGAAGTTTTCCCAGCCACACCCGGCTCACTCGGGAAATCCTTCTTCGTCGTCTCCTTCAGTCCTGCCGTTGAAAGACTTAGATCAAACGTTAAAAGAAAAGATCGAAGATGTATTGGGAAGTCCATGTCTGTAGGGAGACTTGTTGGTCTTCGCTGGACGAGTAACAGCTTTACAACAGAGAACATGTATCGGGAAGTTCATGTCTGAAGGGAGACTTGTTGGTCTTCGCTGGACGAGTAACAGCTTTACAACAGAGAAAGAGATCAAGACCGTGAAATCTGGATTCCCATATCGTGAAGACAGCTGAACAGTATTGGAAGTTATGAAAAAAAAAAAAAAAACCGACGCTCCCTCCACCACCCTCATTGCGAGGAGTTCCACAACCAATCATCCTTGTATTCCTCCTCTCTCATGCCCCTGGCGAGGCCGGCGGACCCCGAGGATCTTGTGTCGCTGGCGTCGCCACTGTAGTTCAGACAGTCATCAGTTTGTGGGCATGTGAGAGCCACGATGGTTGGCCTCCATTGTTCCTTCATTGTCGGGGGAAGTGGTCCACCTTGCACCACGCCTCCATTTGATCCCTCCTGGCGAGTGGGAGAGGAGAGAGAGAGAGAGTGGAGAGGGGAGAGGGAGGGGAAATGAGAGAAGACGCGAGGAGGGCCAAGCGGAGTAACACGTGTATCAACAGCGCCAGACAGAGCTGCCTCACAGCAGCCGTGGCGCCACGTCATATCATGAGTTTCCACGTGAAGTGAGCTACCCCAGGGGCGTGGGCTTGTAGTGAGCTCCCCCAAGGGGCGTGGGCTTACATTGAGCTCCCCTATGGGCGTGGGGCTTATAGTGAACTCCCCAGGAGCATGGTCGTGTAGTGAGCTCCCCCCAGGGGCGTGGCTTTATAGTGAGCTCCTCCAGGAGTGTGGGCTTATAGTGAGCTCTCCAGGGGCGTGGGCTTACATTGAGCTCCCCTATGGGCGTGGGGCTTACAGTGAGCTCTCAAGGGGCATGGGCGTCAGTGAGCTCCTCAGGGGTGTGGGCTTATAGTGAGCTCCCCCAGGGAAAACTGCTGTATTTTTAATGAAATAAGGAAAGTAGAAATGTTACGTTTTCTGTGAAGATTGCTCTTTATCTATTGAGGAAGTAATCCTGTATGGAAAGAACAATCTTCAAGATTTTTAAAGAAGTTACCGTAATCGATTTTACGTTTTTTAAGATTAATTTCGCCCTTAGGAATTTTCGGGTGTGAGACTCCTCATGGGAGACTATTTCCTTTTCGCACTGGGAACAAGGTCGTTGGGAGCTGAACACACAATTAACTCTGCCGTCATTTGAGCTTATGAGACGAACAGAACTCTTCCTGTGACATGATTTTAGCTCATGGGGAAGCAGCAGTGCCGTGACCTTCAAGGAAAACACACACGCATTTCCAGTTGTGTAAATAGTGTTAACTTTCGAAACATAAGTCACTAATATCCCCAGTAATTCAGATTTGAGATTTCAAATCTTTTTTTTTTCCTCAAAGAGAAAAATATGACCCCCATCTACAGTATGGAGAAGTGCCTCAACATCCACCGTACGTCCTCTTATGTTTGCCAGATATTTGTAAGATGACATCGGCGATGAAGCAACGAGACGTTATATCAGTGGGAAAAATGAGTAATATGTCAGTGAAATTCAGCCTTTGAATTATATGTATAGTTGCTGCCTTGAATTTCATAAAGTAACTCTATAACTCGGCCGTCGCCACGCGACCATTATTCCGGGCGGGGGAGCTGATTAAAACAATGGACATCCTTCGGAATAGAGTTGCAGCCGACGGCACGTGAGGGGCAGCGTGAACATGGTGATCCCGCCGCAGGAAAGGCTCTTGTGTATGGCCGAGCGGAGCGATGGAAGTCGAGGCGGCGGCGTAACACGACCCGGCCAGCTGAACCCACCACAGTTAATCATGATGTCTCCCGGAGGGGTTCTGGGGGAGCCAGCAGCCTCGTAGCCTCTCCTCATGTGACGTACGGGGGGAAACGAGATGGACTCCTGCAGATGAGTGCAAGATGGACTCCTGCAGATGAGTGCGAGATGGACTCCTGCAGATGAGTGCGAGATGGACTCCTGCAGATGAGTGCGAGATGGACTCCTGCACATGAGTGCGAGATGGACTCCTGCACATGAGTGGAAGATGGTCTCATACAGATGAGTGCAAGATGGTCTCATGCAGATGAGTGCGAGTTCGACTTCTGACGATGACTCCAAAAAGGACTCCTGTAAATGTGTGCACGATATCTGAAGATGACTGCAAAATGGACTCCTGTAGAAGATTATAAGATGAACTCTTGCTTATGAGTGTAGAATGGACTCCTGCCTATGATGGAGGCTGGAATCCAATTAGAATAACGCTGAGTGAAAGAGAGAGAAAAAAAGAAACTGAAAATGGTAAAGATGCTTTTGTATTAAGTACAGACTGCAAAATAGTCTTTCAATCATGGCTTCCGACTGCTTTCGCAGTGACGAAAGGTTTCGTGGAGACTAAATTTTGTTATGTGATTTTGATAGTAGTTTAGTTCACTGGCATTTATACGTGATGTTTAAAATACTGCAAAATGCGAAGATGGAAAAACAGATGACCGAGGAAACGTATGGATGGAATTGTAACGTGATGGGTTACCTCGGGCTTCATTCTCTTGAAGCACGAAGATGTGACTCTTAGGTACGATAGCTTGGCCTTTGACCTGACCCTAAAGGGTCAAACCATCATACCCTAAGAGTCGTGCCGTCTGTGATCAAGAGTTACAACGTCGTGCTCAAGGCTCGTAACGCCGTACGTATGAGGTTAAGAGGAGAACGCAGCGGACAGCAAACAGACATTGTTCGAGGGGGTTGCGGGGACTCTGCCGATGTCTGGCGGTAAAAATTGATATTGAGAAGATATCATAGCTTGTGGAGGCTGGCGGTGCGAGGATGGGATGTGGGGGGCCTGCAGCTTATATGGTGTGGCTTGCCGGGGCATGTGGATGAAAGACAGGGAAGAGGACAAGAGGCTGAGGACAAGATGCTGGGGAGAGAAGGGAGAGGACAGAGTGCAAGAGGCTGGGGAGGAGAGGGGTGGAAGACAAGAGGCCGAGGAGAGAGCAGCAATAAGTGTGATGGATCAGTACAAGAGGGAACCAACTTATGGCGGCCACTGTGACTCACCCTTGATGGTGGCGCTGCACACAGGCTTCACTAAGAATGGGTCTGTGGTGTGGATGTTGTTGCAACACACACATACACACACACACACACACACACACACACACACAGACACACACACGGGCCTCCGTGGTTAGCTTTACTGACCATGTGTCAGCACGGGCTCGCCCGTTGCCATATTCGCCTGGGTTGAAATCCTGGTCCTAGCAGTCGGCCCACACCCCACCCAGGTGTTCACTCTCCACTTGGAGCTAGTCGATGCATGGGCACCTCACGTAGGCTCCTGTGTGTGTGTGTGTGTGTATAGACGGGAGTAAAAGACATGTTACATATATAAAGACTTTCCAGAAGTCCAGAGCCATGTAGGATGGTACACATTTTATACTATGTTTCTCTATTATTCACACTGAATGTCATTCACAGTTACACACACACACACACACACACACACACACACACGACAGTCCACGAACAAATGTTTCTCCGAGCGTGTCTTAAGACGGAAACACTTACCTGAGAGGATGTAGCCTTGTGTCGTTTCGTGAAATGACTGGCCTTCCTCCCTCTCGCTTTGTCTCGAAATTGTAGTAATAAAAGTTCCACCTGATCTCGATGTGTATCCTGTGCAATCAGATTGGTATACATTTTCTTTTTTCCTTTGCGTTGGAGGCTCCAGTCACGGACAGAGGTCCACATCAAGGCCCGGGCCTTAATTGGAATATAGAGAGGCTAATGAAAGGAAAAAAAAAGAAGAGACAAGGGAAAGTATTTATGAATTTTGGGGGGAATGGAATAACCTTTGTTTTAAAATGTGCCAGGTCATAGTTATTGGGAAAGACATGAGAGGGGTAGAGAGTTCCAGAACGTAAGAGGTGTAGGGAAAGAAACGGTTATCGGGACGGCCCTACGTTCAGTTGCCAAAAGCCACACAGTAGTCACGTGACGCAGCAGCTCGCCGAGTATTGCGCGGTCTAGTTAGTGGTGGGGGGCACACGAGCAGCCAGCTCTCGGGAGCAAAAGCCAAAGTAATACCTATAGAAGAGAGAAAGCGTAACACCATTGCGGCGTAGGTCAAACGGGTCAACTTTTGAAGTTAGATTGGTATTACTGACCCATCAGGGTATTCTCTTCCCTGAAATATGAAAATCTTACATTAAAAATGTTTGTTTAACTTTCAGAAAGAATACAGTGTCTGTTTTCCCTGTAATTCCAGACTTTTCAGGAACCATATTCAAGGCTTTGAGACTGGGTAACACCACTGTAAAACTGTCTCCCCGTGACACACACATGATGATAATCCCAAATGATATTGATGATGAACACACACACACACACACACACACATGAATATAGTCTAGCAGGAGTTAGCAGACGAGGAGCCTGTAGGGCCCAAATCTACTAGTATACTATAAAAGTAATTCTTTACATCTTTTCTAACAAGTTTCTCGCTTAATTTCGTTTTAGTCTCTGGTTATTTTATTTTTGTATCTTCTGAAGATCCGTTCGATGTCATTGTCTTCAAATTGCCTTAGAAACTTCAAGTTTGTGATCAGGTCACCACTTACTCTTCTCTCTTTTCATGGTTAAAGAACTCAAGGCCAACTTTGGAGTTTGTCTAGATCCCCTTGTAGGTCGATGCAGTCCTCCTTTTTTTTTTCCTGCTTTCCTCGTGACCTTGACATCTTTCGGGAACATATTCAGGTAGGAGCTCAGTCTTTCAGGCAAGTCTTTCACCTAATCAGGAAAAGCAACGGTCCCAGAGCAGAACCCTGCGGCACGCCACCGGGTGACCTTCCCCGCATCTCGAATAGGCTTCTCTGACGTGTGCATCCTTCGATCCCTTCATCTGAGATGGTCTTCTGTCCAGCCAAGGGGGATCTTCCCTTTACTCCTGCTAGGAGATCCAGCTTCTTTGACCATCATTGTGTGTGGTGCATCGTTAAGTGCTCCCTGGCCTTCCCAGATGCAGACGACCCACCCAGCCTTCTCTCTTTATCCATGACGGATCTCACTCTCTCGTGGAAGTGGAAGAGACTTGTTACGCGTGACCCACCCCTTCTTCCCTCTCCTGAAGCCACGTTGTCTTCTGAGTGAGCCATGTTTTCCTTTTGCAACGACCCTTCAGATTCATCTCCACGGACAGAAAGACAGAGAGAGAGGTGGATGGAGACAAACAGAAAGACAGATTAACTGACAGGAAGATACAGAAAGACGAAATGAGAGAGAGAGAGAGAGAGAGAGAGAGAGAGAGAGAGAGAGAGAGAGAGAGAGAGAGAGGTACTTATGACGGAATTTTGACTAGCAACTTGCACACACCTCAGGAAAAGACAGGCGTTACGAAGAACGAGTCGTGTGTGTTGCCAGGTCTTGTGTTGGTGAAGGGGAGATTGCATGTTTGTGGACTGACAGCCAGCAGCCCACGTGTGGGGCGAGGCAGAAGGAAAAGACAAGCTACCTGGCCCCAAAAAGGGATGACACTTGACCGCCGCTGAAGTGCTGGGTCACTGCGCAGCCATCATTAACCCCTCACGATACGCAGGCGGGTGGTGTCGATAATACGTATCGCTGAGCGGTGGCTGCC
>JAUUDZ010056291.1:0-10368 GCA_032361705.1 Panulirus versicolor | reverse complement strand
CATGATCTTTCTTCTCATGACCAGGTGCATAAGGACTACAGAAATGAGTAGCCATTTCTATGCATTGATTGACTACAAAAACATTGGTAAAATCACCATATATCAAACATTAGCTCATATATGATGCTACCACTCACCTCACACAAATAATGCCCTGCATCTGAAGTCTTCAAAAAATGAAAGGAGATTTGATTTCCAATCACCTCTGGATGCTTTAATGTCTTATCCAACATTACATTATCCTATGAGGAAGATAAGACATAATTTTGACAATAATGTAATATAAAAGGATACCAGTGTCCTCTATTATGTCCATGACAAATTAATAAAATGTATCAACAACTAAAAATTTTCAAATGAGAGCATTTCACCTTATATTCTTAAGGCAACAACTGAGGACATCAAATAAAATATATTTCTTTATAGATGCACTCTCTAACATGGTCTATTCATAACATCATTAAAGTACACATATATGTATATACAGACAGAGAACATAACATAAAATTTTGTAAGAAACTTGTAAATAAGGATGCAAAGAAATACCTTTATAGCATATGAGTGGTGGATGAATGGAACAGATTGACTAAGGACATGGTTGATTCAGGCAGCATAAATAAATTTAAGCAGTTGTATGATAGCAGAGAGTTCAAGAGATGGGGCTTCCTCAATAAACTCAGACTTAGACAGGATATCTCAGTGGGGTAGACAAAATATTTGTTTAATGCCCCCAAAGATCCAGTTTTTATCCATCTTTCTATCAAAAACTCCTCACAACTCTCATCTCTCCTTTGACAGTGTTGTAATTCCATCTCTTGACTCAACGAATATACTTGATATTACTGTAACATACACTTTCTCTTGGAAACCCAACATACATTTTTTCTTGGAAACCCAACATTATGGATATAGCTAAGTCTGCCTTAAAGAAACTGGGAGTCCAGATTAGATGTCAAAACTTTACATCTTCTGAACAGTTGACCTGTTTATACAAAGGACTGATTCATCCTTGTATGAAGCACTACTCTCACATCTAGGGTGGTTCTAGCTCTGAATCCTTACTTGACAAAATTGAGTCAAAAGCAGTTTGACTTATAAACTCTCTCAAGCTAACTTCAAAACTTGACTCTCTTGCCCTACACCGCAATGTTGGGTATTAGGTATTAATTTTGTTTTTGCTCCTGAGAGCTTGTTGCTTGCTTGTCCCCACCACTAGGTAGACCTCACAATTCTCAGTGAGTTGTTGTGTCACTTGATTACTGGATGGCCATTGGCAACTCAAAGGTTGGCCATTGTGATAACTGGTTCCTCCACCTTGAAGCTTTGGAACTCTGTACCATCTCATGTCTCCCTCAATAACTATAACCTGGCACATTTTAAAAGACAGGTTTTTCACCTCCAAAATTTGAAATCTTTCCCTTGTCTCTTCTTTTTCCCTTCCATAATCCTCTCTATATTTCAGCTAAAGCCTGGTCCTGATGTGGACTTTCATCCATGACTGGAGCCTCCAACAAAAAAAAAAGAGTAAAACTCCCTCCCTGTATAAACAGGTAATTACACTCACACACATAATTTTCATACTCGATTTCTGTTCCAGGGGTTAGCACCAGGGACACATGAAGATAGGCCACATCTGCTCACATCATTCTCAAGCTGTCATGTATAATGCAACAAAACCACGGCTCCTTCTCCATGACCAGGCTCCACACACCTCTCCATGAATTACCTCTGATGCTTCACAGGCTCTGGTTCAGTCCACTGACAGCATGTAGACCCCTGTACACCACATTGTTCCAATTCAATCTATCCTATGCATGCCATTCACTCTCCAGCAAGTTCAGGCCCTGGTCACTCAAAATCTTTTTCACTCCATCTTTCCATCTCCAATTTGGTGTTTCCAATCCCTTTGTTCCCTCCATCTCTGACACATATATACCCTCTTTGTCAACCTTTCCCCACTCATTCTCTCCATATGTCCAAACCATTCTTGGCATAGTCTCTTCAGCTCTCTTAACCACACTCATTTTATCATCACACTTCTCTCTTACCCTTTTCTTATTTACTCAATCAAACCAACTCACACCACCTAATGTCCTCAAATCAAACCAACTCACACCACCTAATGTTCTCAAACATTTAATTCCAACACACCCACCTTTCTCTGCAAAGTCTTATCTACAGTTTATGCCTCATATCCATATCATAATGTTGGGATTACTATATTTTTAAACATACCAATTATTGCCCTCCTGGATAATGATCTCTCTTTCAACACATTCTTCAGTGCTCCCAGATCCTTTGCTCCTTCACCCACCCTATGACTCACTCCTGCTTCCGTGGTTCCATGCCATGTCCAATCCTACCTATCTAAAACACTTTACTTCCTACAATTTTTCTCCATTCAAACTTACACCCCAGCTAACCTTTCCCATTATCTATCTGTCTCTGACACCTGTTCTAACTGGAACTCTCTCAAGAGGGGAGGCCATAGCAACAGAGTCTCCATAACTAGGTAACCCCAGTGCAGCTTCTTAGCCTTTAGTGCCAGTGGCCCTTAACAGGCCACTGGCAGAGGGGCAACTCTAGCTAAGTGTCTGCAGAGGCTCCTGTCTAATGTTCCCCCTCACTACTTGTACCTAATGCTCCTACCTTCTACATCTATCAACTGTCTGTCTACCCTGTTAAGTCTAATAAAACCATGCATTCATTCACATTTGCTATCAACTTTCTTCCTTCACACACAAATAAAGCCTTGCATTTATTCACCTTCACTCTCAACTTTCTTCTTTCACACACACTTCCACACTCAGTCATTAACTTCTGCAATTTCACACTCATATCTGCCACCAGTACTGTCTCATCAGCAAACAATAACACACATTTCCCAGGCTCTCTCATCCCCTATACAGAATGCAAACTTGCCCCTCTCTCCAAGATTCTTGAATTTATCTCCCTCACTACCCTAACCATAAACAAATCAAACAACCATGGTGACATCACACATCCCTGCCACAGACCAATCTTCACTTGGAACATTCACTCTCCTTGGTAAAAACTTCTCACTGCTTCTAGTAGCTTTCCTCCAACACAATATATTAATACCTTCCACAAGGCATCTTTATCAACCCTATCATAATCTTTCTCCAGACCTATAAATGCCTTATACAAATCCATCTGTTTTACTAAATATTTCTCACTAACATTCCTTATGCAAACACCTGATTGACAAATATACCTCTTCTGAAAACACACAGCTCCTCCCCAGTATGATGCTCTGTACATGCCTTCAACCATTCAGTCAATACCCTCCCATAAAACTTGCCAGGCACACTCCACTAGTTTGAACACTAACCTTTATACCCCTTAGCCTTTATATAATCGTACTATACATGTTCTCAGCCAATCATTAGACACCTCACCATGATCCATACTTACACTGAAAATGCAAAATATCCAAATAACACACTCATCCCTTCTTCATAAATTCAACTGCAATACCATGCACTCCAGAAGCCTTATCTCATTTCATCTTAAATAAAGATTTCATCACCTCTTCTCTCTTCACCAAACCACTTTCAATGATTCTCTCACTTTGCATGCCACATGGACCCTGCATCATTTTGTTCTTTTCCTTTATGTTAGAGGCTCCAGTCAAAGACAAAATTCCACATCAAGGCCAGGTCTTAATTGAAATATGGAGAGGTTAATGAAAGGGAAAAATTAGAGACAAGGGAAAGTATTCATAAATTTTGGAGGAAGTGAACTACCTGTCTTTTACAATAAGCCAGGTCATAATTGTTGGGAAAGACACAAGCAGTGAGAGAGTTCCAAAACTTTGAGATGTAGGGAAAAAGCAGTTATCAAAATAGCCCACATATGAGTTGCCAACAGCCACACAGTAATCATGTGACACAGCAGTTTGCTGAGTAGTGCATGGTCTAACTAGTGGTGGGGCCACACAAGTAGCCAGCTCCTGGGAGGAAACACCACAGTAACACCTTATAAATTGGAGCATTGATTGAGCAGGTCAAGTTATGAAGCTGGCCTGGGAGAGTTAATAAGTCAGACTGCTTTTGAACTAGAACGAACCCAGATGTGAGAGCAGTACTCTATACAAAGAAGGATCAGTCCTTTGTTAAACTGAGCAACTGCCCACAAGAAAGGAAATTTTGACATCTAAACAGGACTTACAGCTTTTTAAAGGCAAACTTAGTTACTACCAAGATAAAGTGGATATTACGGTAATACCAAGTATGTTCATTGAGTCAAGAGGTGGAATTACAGAAGCGGTGAATGGGAGAGGAAAGTTGTGAGGAATTTTCAATTGAGAGATGGGAAGAAACTGGGTCTTGAAGGCATCAAATCTCACCAGATTTCATCTACCCCATTGAGATATCCTGTTAAAGTCTGAGTTTACCAAGGAAGTTGCTTCAAGATAAGATCCACATTTGGTTGTTTGCAGAAGAAAAGAAATTGTTGATAGAATGGACAAAAAATGTTGGAAACATGACAGAACCTTGAAGGACACTACTGTTGATGGAGAAAGGTGGAGAAGCTGATCCATCAATAATCAAGGAGATAGATCAGCTAGAGAGGAAGTCACCCTATCATCAAATACATTCAACAGTCCTCCTCTCCTCCTCACTTCATCACTACCTATTATCACTTCCTCCTTTACCCCCTTCACTGATGTTCCCACTTGTTCTCTTGTTTTTTGCACATTATCCCCTTGAATCCAAAACATCTTACTCCCCCCAAAGTTTACTGATATTCACTCATCCCAACTCTCATTTACCCCCTTTTTCAACTCCTGGATCTTCCTCTTCACTTCCTGCCACTTCCTCTTATACATGTCCCTGTAAGTCCTGCTCATATGCCTCTCTTATCTCTTTCACTAACACCTGTACTTCTTCATCCTACCACTAATTACCCTTTCTAATTTGACCACCTCCCATCTTTTGCAACCAAACACCTCATTCACACATGACTGCATCCCTAAATTTACTGCATTTCCATCAAAATTTTTGGTCATCCTCCTTTCATACCCTTTCTTGCATTCTTTCTGATTCATCTTGCCAACCATTATACCTCTCCATTCTTCCTTACACCATACCCCCACTTCTTCATCCTCCCCCCAACAAGAAATGTAAAATGGTCAGTCTTCAAAGAATCCTCTCAAAACTCTAGCCTTTCTCAACCTTTCATCCACTGCCACATAGTCAACCAAACTCTTTTGCTCTTCTCTTCCATAATTTCTCATCCATGTATACCTAATGATCATCTTGTGCTGAAGAAAGGTATTTGCAAGGAATAAACCCCTCTACGTAGAGACATCCACAGGATAATATCCATTCACATTTACTCCAGGCACTCCCCAATTACTAACTTTCTTGCTAATTTCATAACATCCCATCTTCACTTTCATATCACTCATCACAACCACCTCTCTTTCCACCTCAAAGCCTATGGAAGGTTTTGTCAATATATAGTGCAAGAGAAAAGCTGCTAGAAGCAGTTAAGATCTTTTTTATGTAGAAAGTAAGGCATGTGAGCGGCCCATATGAGAGAAGGATGAGTATTCTTGGGTGGGGTGACGAGGGAGGTAAATGCTAAGGTCTTGGAAAGAAAAGCAGGTATGCAGTCAGTTGCAGCTGAGCGGGGCCTGGAAGATAAGTCAGTTGTTGTATCTGGAGAAAGATATAAGTGAGAACTGTAGAAGTTGACCTCTAGGTTTGAAGAGTATACAAAAGGAGAAAGATGAGAGTTCATGTAAATAAAAGCAAGGTTATTAGGTTTAGCAGTGAAGAGAGATTATTTGGAGTGAGAGTTTGTATGGAGAGAACTAGGAGGATGTGGAGTGATTCAGGTACACTGAAGTAGATATGGCAGCTAATGCAACCATGGGAGCTGAAGAGAGCCAAAAAATGGGTAAGGGGGCAAAAGTGCTGATTGATGAATGTGTGGAAAGAGGTCACAATCATTAACAGCAAAGACGGGTAAATTTGATGGTACAGTAGTCCTGATGGTGATGTATGGATGTGAGGCATAGGCCTTATACAAGAAATGAAAGAAGAGGGTGGCTGTGCTGGTGAAATATCTGAGAACTATTGTGGTGTGAGGGTGGATGATTAAGAAATGTCTGTTTAATAGCTGCTGTTGTAAGAAAAGTATGCATGACAGAACTGAAGAGGATGCACTGAAATGGTTTGGTAAATGGAGAGGATAAGTGATGAGAGAATGACTACGAGGACATAAAGTCAGATGTGGAAGGAAGAAGAAAAAGGGTGACCCAAGAAAGAGGTAGAAGGATGAAGTTAATGTTGCTTTGAGGGTTCTGGGCCTGAAAATACAGGAGAGTGTGAGGCATACAAAGGATAGAGAGGATACAGTGAACTGGAGCAATCTGCTATACAAGGGATGACATATCAATAAACTGAACCAAGGGACATGAAGTGTCAGGGGGAAACCTTGGAAAGGTCTGTTAGGCCTGACTGTGGATGTAGGCTCTGGTTTTGGTGCTCTGCACAGGACAGCTAGAGAATGGATGTGAATGAACTTGGCTTTTCTTTGTCTGTTCCTGGCACTACCTTACTGATGTGGTGAACAAAAATTCTCAAAACAAAGAAAATGTTATCCACCTTGTACCATGTGACTTCTGGAGGAGGTGTACCATCTGCACTGCAGTCCATGGTTAGATTTCCCATTTCATGAAGGCTATAATCTCGTAGAGGAGAGCTACTTCCATCCTTCCACTTTGGTGCAATCATTGCTAGAGAAAAAATGTATTTAGCAGACAAGATTTATGCAGAACTTGTAGTCTTTACAATGAACATTATTATTATTTTTTCTTTATACATATTCACAGTTTCCGGAATCTGCGAGGTAGACTCAAAAACAGATGGCTGAGCCTAACAGGGAAAGATCCTCTCTTGCCTCCCTTCTCTGTTCCTTCTTTTGGAAAATAAAGCAGGAGGCAGGGAGAGGATTACCAGGCCATTTCCCTCATTTGTGAGGTTGCATTGAGAACAGAGGACTGAGCCTTAGAGGGAATATCCTCACTTGGCCCCGTTCTCTGTTCCTTTTCTTGGAAAAGTAAAAAAGGGAGGGGAGGATTTCCAGCCCCCGCTCCCTCCCCCTCTAGTCACCTTCTACAATATGCAGGGAATACATGGACATTATATTGCCTGGAAATATAAAAGCAAAGGTGATGTTTTTGGTTTATCATTAGTAACTGTTGTGCTGGAAATATTGTACACACAGTATCTATTCTAAAATCAGCTTATCTACCCTATGATAAAGATAATATTTACTTCCTGTATGTGATGGAAAATATCCAGTCAGTTTTAGCTAGAATACCAAGAGTCATTCTATGTATCTATTTATATCTCTGATGCTTATTTCCTCCGAGAACTCCCATTAAGAAGGTGGCCATGACAAAGAAGTCTCCATCTATCCCTGTCCTGAAGTGCTAACCCCGCATACACCATTCTAGGCATTTTTTCGACATTTCCCTCCCTCCAGTACTCTTCCAATCTATTTACCCATGTCACAGGTGGTCTTCTCTCATACCAAACCCTTTAATCAAACTATCATTCATTTTCTTTGTAAACTCCCCATCTTGCATTTTTTTCACATGCCCAAATCACCTCAAAGTATTACTTTTCAACAACTCTACCTTTCCACAATTCACTCCCTCTGCATTTCCTGCTATACCAATCTCTCATACACCCCCTCATTTCTTTATTTGTTCCATCTAATCACACCATGTGCTCCTTTCAAATAGCTAGTTTTCACAGCCTGGATTCTTGACCTCTGTGACTTACCCATGTCCATGTTTCGGATGCATAAGTTAGGGCTGGTAGGACTAGGCTCTCCCTTCATCCTTTCTTCACTTCCATACTTACTCCTCTACCTTTCAATATTCTGTTAAAGGACCAAATGACTCTTCAACCCTGTACTGCTTTCTCCATTATCTCTTTCCATATCATCATACTTACCCATAATGGCTCGCCTCTTCCAGTCTTTCTCCCCCCATATCTATAACACTGTTTAGTGCCCTATTCTTCTCTCACTCAATTGGTTTTTATAAAGTCTTTACTTTCATTTGTTTCTTTGCAAACATCATTACCTTACTTTACTAACATATACCTTCAGTTGCCTATGCTCACACACATCATAAAACAAACAATCTTCTGCAACTCCTCTTCACTCTTACCAAACAATAGTCATCTGCGAACAAGCTTGTCACTAGCCACCATCCCTCACCACCACACTCCATCTCTGCACCCCCTTTCCCTAGTATTGCTTTCATCTCTCTTATAATCCATCAATATGAGTGTTGAAAAGCCACATCACGCCACACAGCACTTTCCCACACCCACATATACTACAAAACCTTTCCTCACTTATCAAAAAGGGTGACAATATTGCTGATTAGTTAGAAAGAGCTTTCAGTGAATGTATGGATAATGGTGAGGTGCCTGAGGATTGACAGAATGCATGTAAGGTGCCATTATATAAAAGTAAAGGGAGTGTTTGGACAACAGAGGTATAAGTTTGTTGAGTGTATGTGGTAAGTTTTATTGGAGAGTGGTGATTGAGAGGGCGAAGGCATGTACAGAACATCAAACCGGAAATAAAGAATGTGGTTACAGGAGTGGGAAAGGACGTATGGATCAGGTTTCTGCTTGAAAAAATGTGAGAAATACTTAAAGAAACAGAAGGATATGTATGAGGCATATAAGGATTTGAAGAGCGCATATGATAAGGTGGATAGCCATAATTTGTGGAAGGTCTGAAGAATATATAGTGTGAGAGGAAAGAAATGAGAAGTTTTCATAAAGAGTGTATGGCACGGGTGCAAGAAGAGAGAAGAGGGAGAGTGGTTCCAGGTGAAGTTGGGCCTACAGTTGGGATGTGTGATGTCAAAGTGGTTGTTTAATTTGTTTCTGGGTGGAGTGATGAGGGAAGTAAATGCAAGGGACTTGAAAAGAGGGAATAGCACACAGCTTCTAAGGAGTGAGGGGGAGCCTGGGAAGTAAGCCAGTTGCTGTTTATTGATGACACAGTACTAGAGGTAGATTCAACTGAGAAACTGTAAAAGTTGGTGTATGAGTTTGGAAAAGTGTGAGAAAGAAGAAATTTTTTAGTAAATGTGAACAAAAGCAAGGTTATTTGGTTTAGCAGTGCAGAGGGACATGTTAGTTGGGGTGTGAGTCTGAAAGGAGTTTTGGATATGGAGTGTTTTAAGTACCTGGGTGTTGACATGGCAGCGAATGGGAAAACAGAACTAAGTCATATGAAGGGTGACAAGACAAAGGTTGAGAGAGCATTGAGGAATGTACAAAACAATAGGATATATCTGGAAGGGCAAAAATGGATATGTTTGAAGGTAATATAGTTGCAATGTTGTAAGGATGTGAGGCATGGACTATATATGTGAATGTGCACAGAAGGGTGGATGTGTTGGATATAATGTTTGAGGATAATATGTGGTGTGAGATGATTTGACTGACTAAGTAAGATTTGACTGACAGGGTAAGAGAAAGGTGTGGTAATAAGAAGAGCATGATTGAAACAGCTTAAGAAGGTGAGCTGAATTGGTTTGGACATGTGGAGAGAATGAGTAAGGAAAGGTTGAGATATAGGATATATGTGTCAGGATATATGCATCAGAAAAGGAGTGAAAAAGGAGCAAAGGGAGATTAAACTGAAGATGAAAGGATGGAGTGAAAAATATACTGAGTGGTCAGGACCTGAACAAGCACAAGGGGTGAAAGGTGTGCATGGGATATAGAGTGAATTGGAGTGATGTAGTACACAGGGGTTGATGTGCTGTCAATGGACTAAATAAGGGTGTATGAAGCAGCTGAAACATGATGGAATGTGATATGGCACCTGGATGTGGGCAGGAGGCTGTTGTTTTGATGTATTACAAATGACAGCTAGAGAATGGATGTGAATGAATAAGGCCATTTCTTTGTCTATTCCTAGGACTGCCTTACCAATGTGGGAAAGAGTGAACAAGTATAAAATACTGATGAAATACAAAACTTCACTTTAAAATAAAATAGATTACTTGTATGACACTCTCCAAGAGAAAATTTACCAGCAAATAATCTGAAATATGGAGACCTGAGGTGACCTCACCATATGAAAGAACTTTCTGCTTATATTCAATCTGAATAAATATAAATTCTAGCCCTGGGGATAGGGGAGAAAGAGTACTTCCCATGTATTCCCTGCGTGTCGTAGAAGGTGACTAAAAGAGGAGACAGCGAGGGGCTGAAAGTCCTCCCCTCTCATTTTTAATTTTCCAAAAGAAGGAACAGAGAAGGGGGCCAAGTGAGGATATTCCCTCAAAGGCTC
>JAUUDZ010056280.1:0-10368 GCA_032361705.1 Panulirus versicolor | reverse complement strand
ACGTGCGAACAGGCAGGGTTAAGGACTATATCAACAGCTGACGTGCGAACAGGCAGGGTTAAGGACTATATCAACAGTTGACGTGCGAACAGGCAGGGCTAAGGACTATATCAACAGTTGACGTGCGAACAGGAGGCGAATAGTTTAGGTCAACATGAATATCTGCCTGGGGTCAACATAAATAATAATACACTGTCGAAGGTTCAGCGATAACACCACGACATCATGTACGATCAGATCAAAGGCAAGAACACACCAGCCAAGGCCACAGCAACACACAGGGGTTGAGCCAGCAACACCATCCTCGGCTGGTGACTGCAACACATCAAGTTTGAACCACGAACAACACATCAATAGGAATCGAAAAATATCAACACAATGGGTCGGGTCAACCACATCAACACAAGAATATGGATCACAACACAATAGGCTGGATCACAACACGGATCACAACACAATAGGATGATTCACAACAAGCATCACAAAACAATAGGTTGGACCACAACACAATAGGTAGGATCACAACATGCATCACCACAACATGGATCACAATACATTAGGCTGGACACAACACAACAGGTTGGAACAACAATAAAAACAGCAGTAACTTCGATTAACGAAAAAACGATCAGTGTGGAACAACAACAACAACAACAATAACAAAAACAATGATAATAATAATAATAATAATAATGATAATAATAATAATAATAACAACAACAACAACAACAAATCAAAGTTAATATTACCAACTGTGCTTGGGGGAAACAGTATGGTTGCGGTGTTAAGGGGGAAGCACCACATCGCAGGAAAAAAAAAAATATACAAGTAAAATAACAGGAGACCATATTTCAAAGCTTCCACATTAACGTCCACTATTTCCAGTCACGGTTAGACGTCGTGATGGAGGCCAGACTGCGGCAGAATCATGTGGGGCAGACCAACGGAGGCGGGAAGGTTTCCGGGTAAATACTTACACATAATAAACGACGATGACCATTTCACCAACAAGTGTAGTCCAGTGTGCCTGGTGACGTGTGGCGGAGGGAACACACACACACACACACACACACACACACACACAAACGCTGCAGTTAACACAACAGAAGAAGTCTTGGGAGTGATGGGTTAATTATGGTACACGCTGTCTGTGTGGCGGACAACGATGGCAATTCGCCTGGCCTGAGCGTCTGGCCACGGCACCACGGAGGTAACGCACGGCCAGCACGCACAGGAGCAGCAGCGGGAGCACACAAGACGAAGACGTCCACGGTGATAATGGAAGAGAAAAGAAAGTGAACACAAGAAACAGGACAAACAAATAAATAACCCTTTAAGCATGACGTTGCGACCCTTGAGCACGACGGTACGACCCTCGAGCACGACGGTGCGACCCTCGAGCACGACGGAACGACCCCTGGGTACGATGGAGTAACTAGAGACTTGGGCCTTGAGGGTCAGGTCAAAGGCCAGGCCATCATGACAAGGATCATACCGTTGTGCTCAATGGTGGGGATTATGATGATGATGGTGAAGGTGAGGGGTAAGGCTGGGGAAGATGGTGTTGATGGGCAATGGCTGCAGGAGAGAGATGTAGCAGGAGTGGGTGCCAGGGATGGCTTGCCCAGTCACCGCCTTATATGACCAGCGGTAAGTGGCTGGCATACAGCCCTGCCACACTCCTTGGTCCACCCTCAACCACACCGCCACCACCACCACCACACCAGGCCCAACACCACCACCGCCACACGCCAGGCCTATCATCACCACCACACACCTCGCCCATCACCACAACCTGCGATAAGAACACCAACGCAAACAACCATCAATAAAAACCAACGACTAACAATCATCACACCCAATAACAACATCCAACCACCAACACCGCCCATAAGAACAACCAATCAACCACAACAGCCACTACCATTACCTCAGTCGCCCCACCACTACCGCACCACAACGAGCGCCACCACCACCAAAACACCACAGGTCTTGGCATCATCATCAACACAGTTCATTACCAACGATCATCCTGACATAGTGGCATTCACCATCATCACCAAGGGCATCGATCACCAGCACAGACGCACCCAGTAATCACCAAGAGCGATCACCAGCCCAGGCGATGGAGGGAAGGTCAAAAAGTCAAGAACATTATGATGATGGGAGAGGGAGGCCACAGGACACAACCCAACAACACTGCACCTGGCGGTTCCCTTAACCCTTGGGCACGACGGTACCACTCTCGAGGACACGACGGTACCACTCTCAAGGGCACGACGGTACCACTCTCGAGGGCACGATGGTGCCATTCTCGACAGCAAGACGGTACCAGGCCCTGGTAAGTTAATTAGGCCTGTTAGTGAGGGCCATGTCCCCCGGAGATAGACATCCCTAATGGGATCATTCGGTCTGTCAGCAAAGGCCATGTTCCCAGACATGGACATCCCTGGCAGGCTCATTAGACCTACCAGTGAAGGCCATGTCCCTCGGACACAGACATCCCTGGTAGGTTCATTTGGCCTGTCAATGAGAGCCATGTCCCTGGATAATCAGGCTTGTCAGTGAGGGCCATGTCCCCGATATAAACATCCCCGTTAAGTTCATTAAGCCTGTCAGAGGGCCATGTCCCTGGATATGAACATCCGAGGTAGGCTCATCAGGCCTGTCAGTGAGGGCCATGTCCCAGGATATGAACATTCCTGATAAGCTCGTTAAGTCTATCAAGCGAGGGGCCATGTCCTCGGACACACACACACACATCCCCAGAAGGTTCATCAGGCCTGTCAATAAGGACCACATCCCCGAACACGATCACCACCTGGTCGGTCTAATCAATACGCCTGTGCATGGGTATGCATGCGACACCCCATGTAATGCACCCTCGGTATCTCCAAAGACTGCAGCAAAACTGCAGGTCTAAGATCCTGCAGCGGGGAGCAATCGACACCTCAAAGCTCTTGTAAGGCATCTCGCGTCTTCGTCGATATCATAAGACATGCAGATGAAGGCAGGGATACATCTTCATGCTCTTGTAAGGCGTCTCCAGTGTTGAAATAGGATCACAGACGTCCACAGCAGTGCGAGCTGGGGAGGGAGAGATCCAGTCTCCAGTGACCTTGTGGAGCGGGTCTAGGCTTTAAGCGAGGTTCCATAAGGGGAAGTCTGAAACTTACATCCACAGCAACAGAGATCGCCCAGGAGCTGACGACCCGGATCCTTCGGCTATGGGAGGAGTTTATCTTAAAAGCCGGTGACTACCAGCGGCTTCCTGACCAGGCCCTCCATACGATAAGGAAACAGTGGTGTGGGGGAAGCCTTACGGGGCGTAAGAGGCTTCACCGGAGGAAGCCACCGACATGACAGGTGACACGCGGGACATAGTAGCCAGCCAGGAACAGCAGCCCTAGACAGGCCAGGTATGTCTCCCGTGTGACTAAAGGTCACACTATGATAAGGTCACATTATGATAAACAGCCATGTGTGGAATACGTACATATGGACAAACACGCGGTGATATAACACTATCAGCCACCCCACAAGGCCGTATATATTTACCAACATTTACACATAACGTCCACTGTCGATGACGTAACGCGAAACACATTCATGAATTCAAACCTCTGAAGCACGACGGCACGACCCTTGAAGACGAAGGTACGACCACTGAGGACGAGGATACGACCCCTGAGCACGACGGTGCGACCCTTGAGCACGACGGCACAACCCTTGAGCACGACGGTGCAACCCTTGAGCACGACGGTGTAACCCTTGAGCACGACGGTGCAACCCTTGAGTACGACGGTGCGATTTTCAGGTGTACACGGTACGCTGGAGAAGCAACAACGAGGACGGGGAGGGGGGCTACACTGGAGTACGAAGATGGGACCGACAAGTGGCATGGAAAATGTTGTGGTTGAGGGTGTGCCAACCAACACCACCTCCACCACATGGTATTGATGGCAGAGTGGCTCTGTCTGTACCCTCCGGGTTCTGTCTCCTCCCGTGTGAGTCATGACGCCCGCATTCCCCACCACCTGACACACACACACACACACACACACACACATACACACACACACACAAAGAAAGAGTGTGTTTCTTTACCCGTGTTCTTGCACGTTTTTGTGAGAGGCTGCGTATGTTTGTTGAAGACCTGTGTACAATGTGCGTCTGCGTATTTGGTAAACCTTTTTGTACCCTTATACACGTACGTTTGTTTATGTTTACATGTTTGTGTGAACCTCTGTACATGTCCGTCTGGTTAGAGAACGGGTTGACTGACCATCAACAAACAGTGTTGACGGTCAAGCCCGAGAACGGTCATGCGTGACAGGCGGCGTGCCACAGGGATCAGTCCTCGGAACGGTTCTCATTCTCCTACGACACTTTATATTGTAAGAAGTCGAAGTTCACACACAACACGAAGCCGTGAAGTAAAGCTGCAGCAATTGAACGTCTACAGCTCCAAGATGACATGGAAAAACTGACAGCCTTGAGCTCAAAGGTGGCAACCGAATTTTAATATCGATAAGCGCAAAGTTCTGCACATCGGTGGCAACAAGAGGGCAAGCTACAGTATGAATTTTGCTGAGCTAAAAGGTAAACGAGGAAAACAACTTGATGTAATAACCTCTGAGGACCTGAAGACAAGTAAACTACTCCTAGAAGCAGCAGGAAGAGGCGAACAAAATTCTTGGACATTCTAGAGCGCTGCAATTTCAAGAAATTAACCCTCCATCATTTGGATCCCTGTTACGCGTCCTCAGATTGATTTTTGTGTTCAATTTTGACCGTAATGCTTGGGGAAAGAAAAGTTAGACATAAAACGGGGAAAGTACAGCGGCGAGATACCACAATGATGCCTAGACTTGAGAAATGAGTCCTGCGACAGACGGCGAGACTTAAAATCATTTAACTTAGAAAAGAAGTCTTAACAGGTAATTGGATAAAGGTATGCAAAAAAAATCCAAGCCTTTAATAATCTCGATCTAAGTGGCTACATCAAGCTATTATTGATATGATTACTATGGCAGTGATGGATACAAACGCCCGGACAAACGTTTTAGTTCGAAGTAGGCACACTACTTTTCCTTCAACATCACTGATGACATAAGGAATGATTCACAAAACAAAGCAACTGAAAGCAACACCACAGATACGTCTCAGTTTCAAAAAAACATTTCCCTTAAAAACCACGACTTACATTATATGCGCCTCCTCAGATCTATATAAAGGTTACACGTATTTCTCCCCCCTACGTCATCTGTTTGTTTGTCTCCACTTAACACAATTATTCGAAAGGATCTATTGTTCTCTTGCTGTTTGTCTTCCTTTGTCTGTGTCGTTCTGTGTACACAACTTCTTGTGTGTATGTGCACGTGTTCGTACCTGTGTGTTCGTGTGTGGGTTGGCGTGTGTATTTATTTGTGATTAGTTTGTATGTGTGTCACAGGGAGGGAGTGACAATCGCGTTGCCCCGTCTCTCAATCATGCACATATGGAATATGTCTTTACTCCTCTGTGTGTTTGCACATACACACACCCTCACTAGCCCAAGCCTTTACTTAAGTGCGTCATGAGGATGCGTAGGCCTTCGGTGGCGCAGTGACTCATTTTCATGCGTGGGGGAGTGACGCTGGTCCAGCCAGGGGTGTAGGTGTCCAGTGGGGGCAGCATTCGCTAACCTTGGGAGTGGCGACGTGCGGGCCCAGGCTCTAACGTCCTCCTGCCGGGGGTTTACTACACGAAGCTCCTCATCTCTACTGCACCGCTCATCTGGTGCAACGTCTCACAATCTTAGAGATATGGTCTTTGCCCCCCTTGACCGCGACGGTACGGCCAAGTTAGCCCAGCACGTGAGGACTATCCTTGAGCACGACGGTACGACCATGTTAGCGGAGAAAGCACGAAAGAACAACCCTTGAGCACGACAACATGACCACGAAACAATCCTTAAGCACCATTAGGAGTCAGATCAAACTCCAAGCTAACATACCCAAGGGTTGTAAAGTCGTGTTTACCGGGTCGTACCGTCGTCCTCAAAGGCTCGATCTAGAGAACTTGTACCGTCGTGCCAAGTGGGTTAGAACTGTAGCATCACAAATAACCGACAGCAAACGGTACTTCTAATAAGCAGGCCTAGTGTACATGTGAAGCGTTGGTCATAATGATAAAAAATAGCCATAAAAACCACAACTGTTTTCCAGATCCTCTGATAGTGGCGGCGGCGGCGGTCGGTCTGACCGAGGGAATGGAAATGTGAGGGAATGGAATGGGTGGGAGGGAGGGAGAGGCAGTGGGCTCTCGGAACGAACCTGAATGAAGGGCAGGCCACGAAAAAATTGGCAACCCCGCCATCAAAAAGAGAAGAGAAGAATATAGCAACACAAGAGACAAGTATTAAGTCTTTCGACCAAGTATAATGGCACAACAGATGAAGGAGGAGAGTGAAGGGAGGAGACCACGAGCAAGAAAGGAAGTGAAGCGAAGTACAGCATGACGCAGATGTGACGACGATTATCGTAAATTACCGAACCTTCAACTGGCGCCAAATGGTAATGAGCACGCTTACGATTCCTCAGTGGCATCCATTCGTATCTGACGTAAAGCTAACTTTATTCATATCTAACTGCCCTCATACCGAGGTCACGTCAGGGTATGACAAAAACTGGACTCGTTTCCAAACATCCATTCTCCAGCTGTCATATATAACTTATCGAAACCAGAGTCTTTCAGCCTAGCCTAGCTAAGGACTAAGCTGTGGTTTACCTAGAATGTTTCATATGCTGTGGGTTCAGCACATCACCCTCCATATACCACATCGCTCTAAATCTTTCCATCCTGCGTAGGTCTCTCACCCTCCTGAATTGTCAGGGCCCCGATACCCCAAAGCCTGTTTCACTGCATCCTCCCAGCCACCGACCAACGACATATCATTGTTACTACTCGCTCAGGTATCGGAAGGGTTAGTGACGACTGCGCAGCGAAACGGAGCATCTGTGGCTGTCAAGTTTCTTCCTTTGGCCCCGGTGGCTGTCCTTTCTTTCTGCCTCAGCCGCACGTGGTCTGTCGTCATTCAGTCCACAAACATACAATCTCTCCATCTCACGCATAACACCACAACATATGCACTCGAACTCTCATTCCCTGCCAACTGTTTCTGAAGTTTCACTCATTTGAAGTCTGCCACCAGAACCGTGCCATCTGCTAAAAACACCTGATTGATCTCTCAGGGGCCCACAACCCCTTGCATACTAAAGACCAGCTCCTTGCTCCAAGGCTCTCGCATTTACCTCTTTCTCCACCCAGCTCTCACACACATATCACCTCACTATACCTAGTCCGTTTACATACACATTACATCCCTCACTATACATGGTATCTTTCCATTTCACCTAACTCTCGGAGAAAGGCACATACATTAACCGCACCTCTCAAAGCTAATTCCTTCCTAACGAGAATGGCGCCCAAGTTAAATTGCCCCGTGTGTCTGTGAAAATAAAGTGCCACCATTTACGACATGAAACTAACCTCCTAAAGAAATTATTGAGCGATCGCTCACTTTCTCCAGTCACACTTGAGCACCACAAGTGAAAGTTAAGGACTTTAAATAAGACATATTTGCCTTCGTTGAGACCTGAAGACGGAAAGCGATGGTGTACGTGAGTGAGACATCCGTGTTGGCACCACTGCCAGGCACGTTGTGTGCCCCAACACACGTGTACACACGTGAATACGTGCAGGCACTGCTGGCCTTGCCTACGTGTGCAGGAAACGGAAAATGTCTGTAACGTTCAGGTCAAAAGACAGAGGCTAATGCTGAGGTGTTTAGCTCAAAAGACAGAGGCTACTTCTGAGGTGTTTAAGTCAAAAGACAGAGGCTACTTCTGAGGTGTTTAAGTCAAAAGACAGAGGCTAATGCTGAGGTGTTTAAGTCAAAAGACAGACGCTAATGCTGAGGCGATGTTTGGATGAGGGAGGGTGACGCCAGCTGCTACAAAGGTGTCGGGTCCACTGAATCACACCCTACAAACCTTACCACACCACAGGTCGCTTTACACCCACCACACCGCCATCACATCCCACCACAAATCACTGCAACCAACACTGAAAATAATCACGCCCACTAAATTAGTAATTCACCACACTCCACCTCAAAACCACCATACGCACCCAAAAAAAATTCCAGCACAAACCACCAAAAATCCCCTCAGCCAGTCGCCACAGTCCACCACCAACCACTGCACGCACCAGCAAGTCACCATAACCTACCAAAAGCCAGGAGGACCACTCACCAGCTAAGACCGTCGCCTTGCAATCACGACGCGAGAGGCAGAAACTAATAACAAGAGGATATTGGAATCCAGACTTAGAATCGCCACGTCAACGTTCGCAGGTCATACACTACAGTTCATGTGAAGAACTGAAATACAAACAAGTTTTAAAAGTATCTGCATGTTCATCCACAGCCATGGCTTTAGTGGCGATACACGTAACGCCATCCCATGTATATTTTCAGAAAAGTTCCTCACATACGCACATGTGTGAGGAAGTCGCACAGTCTTTATGATCCACAGCTGGTGATAGCCATTAAGCCCAAAACACATTCACGAGATGGGGGGTCATCTAAATTTCAAACCATTACATCTAATCACGGGATTCCTACGTAGTTCCGGCAAGCAGTGTATCGAGGTTATCAAATTCGTAAGTAACGTAAAACCTTTTTCACTTTATACAGGTATGTACTTTGCTTCCGTACATAACAGTCAACAGTGCTTATAAACTTTCCTTCATGCGGATCGTCTGCATTGGCATTAGCTTTGTTGCTCTTTCCTGGACTTTTCCAAGCCAGAGAACTGACACACTGAAACATGGAAGATATGACATTACATGGTCCACCCTTGTCATCTGCTTCCTTCCCTTGTTAACTGCCTCCTTCCCTTGTCATCCGCCTTCTTAAGTGTCATTACACGTCATATCATAATCAGCTTTGTTTCGCCGTTCCCTTTTCTAATCCCAGATAACCGAAAAACCGAATAAGAGACTTTTAGCGGAGGTCTTATTCACATGACTCAAAATGCTAACAAGACAGAGGAATTTATGGGAAGAGGACTCTGGAGTGCAACCATCATACCAGAAGGAGAGAAGTTCAGGAGAAGGCACAGGTGCAGGGAACAGAGATGCGGAAGGAAGAGAAGCCAGTGTGAGGACAGGGAAGAGGGAGGAGGGAGCGAGCGACCACCACGGAAGGAAGCACCTACAGGAAGCCCGCGCCAGGCGCAGGGAGACGACAGTAGCAGTGCCGGGTGTGACTCACCACTGGCAGGGGACTGGCTTATCTTGCCTCGCCTCACCTACCTTAACCCCTTGACCACCACCGTGCGACCAACCAACACGTATGTGCGGGCGCTGGGTATGATGGAAAGCTCTTTGGCCTGTTACTTAAAGGTCAGGTCAAAGGCCAAGCCACCCTACCCAACGATCGGACCACAGGTTATGAGCTTTACGCCTATCTCAGTAATTCCGAATAAGCAAAACACAAGGCTCAAGACGATGGCCCTAGCAAGGCTGAGCTATTCCATGCTGGTGACGAAGGGCCTCTGGACGCGATCTGCGACGGCGTTAACATCGCTCTCGCGGTACACCAAGTTCTAACACCTAATTAATCATCATCGAGGCTGCGACAGGTCTTCACGTCGAGCCCGAGTGTGGATAAAGGATGGACCAGATCCTAATCAGGATGTCGTGAGGGAAGGACGGGAGGCGGTGCGGTGTCGCCAGGCCATTACTCTCATCAAAGGCCCCCCCGCCCGACACACAGCGGTTCCTCAAGTGTCGTCAACTTACACCAACTGCGGTGGTCGCTCCCCGTGCGCACCACTCTCCTGACTGTTGCTTTAGCCCCAGCCATACACACACCATGCTCATCTACCCACCCACCGCACCGCTCCATCACATTATCACACCTTCCACGTGGGCACAAGGCGGCTCTCATACGTCTCGCAGCATCAAGTGATATTTTCAAAGCATCGGAATAATATTTGGCCCCACTTGTGTGCCAGTCACAACACCAAGATCAGCCATGATAACACAGCACCAATCAACCCATAGTTAACACAAACTGACCATCCATTAAACTACGATGAAGGGTTACGACAGTTAGGCTTCTCCAGCTGTGTTCCCTCCCCAGATATTAGACGTCCCTGACTTTACACCCCCTCGACATACTAACGAAATAATGACCACTCTGTACGCGCGCCCACGTCCTACCTGAGCACCAGCCCGACAAACAAACACACACTCACACACACACACACACACACACACACACACACACACACACACACACACACACACACACACACA
>JAUUDZ010056269.1:0-20905 GCA_032361705.1 Panulirus versicolor | reverse complement strand
GTGCTCAAACATTTAATATTTGTTTAATTTAAATTTCTAGCAGTCCATGGTATACTTTAGACACATGGGAGATGTATGATTAGTGGGTTTGAGGTGTGTTGATGAATTATTATCATGTGATCACAGTTGGTCCGGCAAGATGGTTAATCTGGTAAGAATTTGGAACCAAGAGTGTTGGAAAATCAATGGTGTACCTGTACCTTAAATTTCTTCCATTCACAGGTCGTTATATGTGAAGATGCCAAGAAAACCTGTTGTACAAGATTTGTGCCATCAAGTTTGATAATAAATTTTTAAAGCTGTCACTCTAACAAGATGAGAGATATTACCTATGAAAACATCTCAATAGTCATATACATTTATGATAAAGACATTGTGAAAATACTACATATACCTAAAAGTACTCCTGGAATACCTCATAAGCCTGGAAGTGGAGCAGCATGAATTACTGGACACATAGCATACACAGAAATTGTGGATGGGTTTAATTTTCTAGTGAGAACAAACTATTGAAATGTGAAATCTGACTGTCACACCAGACTGAGTCGTATATCATTTTCTTTAGAAAATAAATTCTAGTTAGTCATTTAACAAACTGAAGGAGATATATTTTTAGAATGTTTGAGAATATCCTGCACACTGAGTATCACTGGATATTATGCCATTTACACTGAAGGGGTTAAATGGCAACCATTGTCACCTGATGATCTGATTGGGGATAGCTGTCACTGTCTAATGATGATTTACCTTACCCTGCCTCTATTTTAGTCACAACTCATCTAGACAGATATTTTTGCAATTTACTCATCTTCTCTTGATGTATATTTATACAAAGAGGTTTATTCCTCTGTTTCAAGGCAGGCCACAGACTTAGGTAGTTGCTGAAGTGGCAGTGTGCGATAATTCCTCCTAACAGTCTGTCTTCCTTCAGCCATGCCTATGACAACTTCTCGTGAGTTTACTGGGAAGGAAATTGAGTAGCTTTCAACTATATTTAGAGGACCAAGCAGATGATCCTGAATTACTTGATGATGATCTGTCTCCAGATCATTGAAAGTTAACTAAGATGACGCATGAAGAAGTGTTTTTATCAAAAGTAAAGGCTGTGTTGCTTGATGTGGACAGTATATTCATGTTATTCACCACTGTGCTGTGCCTGAATTTTGATTAAAGTATAGCGTGTGAAACGAACTTCTAGAGAAAGAAAGAAAGAACCCCATCACATCCTAACTGAGAGCTGTTAGACCTATCAAACACACAGTCATCTGCCTGCTTATTTGGTAATGGTACAAGTTGGCAAAAAAGTTATTTTACATACCGAGTATTTTTGTTTTTTACTTTTGTAGGTCAATCTAGAAGTTTAGAAATGGCTAAAAAACAGGTCCAGGTAGACCTAATATTGACATTTATGCAGTGTGTATGATGGTAGAGAAAACAGCATTGGTAAACAAATACCATAGAGTGTTTTTCTGCTTACCTCTTTCTTGCTTCAGAATCTTGAAGATGCATGTAGGTTGGGTGGTTTTCTCATCATAGGTTGTAGGTATGTACTTTTCTTCTGGTATCATTGGTAAGGCAGCCAGCTGTGGATATCACTTTTGCCAGCCTTTCCATTAGAGATAATGCTGTCTTTATTATATTGATTGATACATTTGTCTTCATGAGCTCAAATCTTTTTCTGTGTTAAATTTTTGTTGAGTTGTATCTTGTACTTTATTTTTTTGCCCTTTCAGTGCTTTTTGTGTCTATACCCCTGGTGCATAATTCTTCTTTTTCCCAATTCATTAAGAAGTTCACCAAGACTGTCAGAACCATTATTTTTCATATAAATAAACATCTGCAGTCACAGATATCGAAGGAATACATATTGGACTTATAATCTTTGAATTTTAACTACACAAACACATTAGAACTTGCAGTTGATCTCACTGGTCCTCCTTTCTGTCCTCATAGTGTGTCTTTCTCACTGTCACTAACATTATACAATTCTAATTCATTGTTGTCTTCAGATAAATCAGAATGAGTTTTCTTCTTCATCTCATAAACTCATTTAACCTTTTCCAAAGGTTTTAGGGTTCAAGAGTGGCTATATGGGCAATGGCAATTTCTTAAACTCTGAGAGATGGGAGAATGTGGTCAGCGGGAATGCAATTTGTACTGCAAATATTCTGTGCTCCACTGATGCACCTCAGACAGATTGGGGCCCAAAAAAAGTCACATGATTTTTCACCATGCTTACTAGAGAATTATGGAGACCTCAAAGCTGTTCTAGTAACTCCTCCTTTGTTTGGGTTGCCATCATTGGCCAGCCAATAGATTTTACAGTTGGACAGAATGGAAGTTGAAAAGTGCTTAGGTTAAGGACAAAGGAACCCTTCTTTGTTTGCTCCATTTGAGTATTAATAGAACTTAGATAGTGTGAATATATGTTTTAAACATATATTTTGTGTGTGGTATGTGTAACGATTGACTTGGTAATTATCTTTGATTTCATTTCATTTAGAGTCACATTTATTGCATTTTTTATGTTTGCATTTGCTTTTTCTTGTAACTGATATTGTAGATAAGAGACCTGAATTAGCAGAGCCTGTGTTCTTGATAAAGATAGAAAGAAATGATTATTGTGATAGCTCATAATCAGTATGAATTACAGATTAGTACAAAATAGTAATGTATTTAATGTTTTTCAGGAAAGACAAGGACAAGGATAGAGATAGGGACAGGGAAAGGGACAGGGACAGGGACAGAGACAGAGACAGAGATAAAGATAAAGAAAGAAAAGATAAGGATAGAGTTAAAGACAGAGATAAAGACAGGGACAGGGACAGAGACAAGGACAGAGAGAGGGACAAGGACAGAGACAGAGACAAGGACAAGGATAAGGATAAGGATAGGAGGAGGAGATCCCGTAGCAAGTCACGTGATCGAGACCGCAAGAAGAAAGCTCGAAGCAGTTCTCGTGATAAGGATCGGAGGAAGAGGTCTCGCTCCCGTTCTAAAGATCGGGATCGCAAAAAGAAGTCTCGTTCTCGTTCTCGTGACAAGCGCCGTAAATCAAGATCTAAGGACCGTCGCCGCAGCAAGAGTCGTAGTCGTGATCGTCGCCGCAGCAGGAGTCGTAGTCGTGATCGCCGTCGCAGAAGTCGTAGCCGTGAACGTAGACGTAGTCGTAGTAGAGAACATAGACGCTCCAGATCTAGAAGCAAAACACCAAAGCAGTAAGTATGAAATATTTTAGATGTATAATGAAAATGAACTATTTTGACAAATTTGAAATCTATTTGGTTCGTAGACCCTGTAATATGGTATACATTTTTCAGGGAGTTGTCTGTTGAGGAGAGAGATGCACGCACCGTGTTTTGCATGCAGCTGTCTTCTCGCATCCGGTCACGTGATTTGGAGGACTTCTTCTCTGTTGTGGGGAAAGTGAATGATGTTCGTATCATTACAGACACAAAAACTCGCAGATCAAAGGGAATAGCATATGTTGAGTTTTGTGATGTAGAATCAGTGCCATTGGTAAGTATGTTTTGGTTTTTAAATGTACTTATGACCAAGATCTATATGGTTTCCTCTTTATTGTAATGGAGTCCAGGTGTTGATTTTCAAATTTGAAAGTATGAAAAATGAATTTCATTTGTATTACTTCATTTTATCTTCTGGCTGAGATGGTAACTGTTTCATTAATTGTTTATTTCTCAACATAAAGTTGTGCCTGATTGACTCTGGTTGTGATCAACCCATCATGTAGAATTTGTCATTAGATTTTTTGAGCTTTGCTCAACTTAAAACTTTGCTGGAGTAGGTCAGTTGTTGATATGTTTGGGGAACATTTTGCCTACTCCATGAAGATTTTATTGGTCATTAGTTGAAATGTTTGAGGAATATTCAACCTGCTCCTTGACAAATATTTAGCTAGAATCATTGAATTTTAATCTTCATACATAAATTTTCAACAACTGTATATTACCCCAAAGTCTTGTGAAAACAATTTTATTATGGTAACTGTAATACTTGCCTGAAGGTTTATATGATTTGAGATAGGATTTAATCCACGTTAGGAGTTATAACTTTAAATGGTTTTCATTCGCAGGCACTGGGATTGTCAGGCCAGAAAATTCTTGGTGTACCCATTGTATGCCAGCCAACTCAAGCAGAGAAAAACCGTGCAGCATCAACTGCTGCTGTACAGGACCAAAAAGCTGCTTCAGGTCCAATGAGACTGTATGTGGGTTCTTTGCATTTCAATATTACAGAGGACATGCTTAGAGGCATCTTTGAACCCTTCGGAAAAATAGATCACATTCAGCTTATAATGGATTCAGAAACTGGAAGATCAAAAGGATATGGGTTCATTACAGTGAGTTTATTTTTATTTAGTAAATCAGAATTCCAAGTTCATATACAACCAGTTGTACAGACTACTGATATAGATTGCCAGCAATCTTTCTTCAGACAGCTTTACTTTTTGAAATTACATAAAGTAGAATATACCATGTTATGTATACAGCGTTGAATATTTTACTTTTTTTTCTTGCTTTACCTAGTTTTTGTATGGTTTGGGAAGGGAGTTCTTCACTCATGGGGCCTGATCTCTTGAATTTTCTCTGATCTCATTCAACTTTTTAAACAAATGGATGCTGTCCACTTTCAGAGTTTCATTACTCTGTTTATTCCATTCTCCATTACTCAGCCTCCTTTATAGGGTTCTTTTACATAGAGAAATCATGTCTGTTATGAGAATTATTTTGAATACCTTGAGGAATTTTAGTTGTTCAGCCTGATTCACTAAGTGGTTATTTCATGCACAGTCTGGTTAAGAGAGTTTATGAGGATGTGCTGAAATTATTTGGCCATATGGATAGGATGAGCAGGGAAACACTAAGAGGATCTACCAGTATGTCAGAAGTAGCAGGAACAAGGGGAGTACCTACCTGTTACTTACTATGATAAGATTTTGCCATAATGGTAGGGCTATTGCTTGCACTTACCTCATGTAATGCTTGATGAATTATGTTCCTCCTCTTTGCTGCCACATTCATTACATGATTAGTTGTTCTAGGTTCGCCTGGACATGTAAAGCTTCTATGTACCATTTCTGTTTTTGTCCCTTGCATTTTTTTTTTTAGTGTTGAGTAATCATTCTAGCTTTTTGGCTATGCTTTCATATAAAAAGAGATGTTGTGTGATTGAGGCCTGAACTCGTAGGACGACAAAAAGGCTTGCACGGGATATGGTGAATTGTAACGATATGTTGTGCTGAGGTCAACTTGTTGTCAGTGGACTAAGCAAGGGCACATAAATTTAGCATCCGGGGTAAACCATGAAAAGTTCTGGGAGGCTTGGTTATGGATAGGAAGATGTGGTCTTAGTGGGTAACATATGACAGCTAGAGAATGGATATGAGCTAATGCAGCCTTTCTTCGTGTTCCTGGCAATACCTCGATAATGCAAGAAATGGTGATCACATGAAAAAGAAATTTACTATGTTCTATGGTGTTTTTGAGGATTGAAGAACTTGTTAATAGGCGCATCTTCCTTGTTAAGAGGCTTTCAGCTTCAGAACATTTTCCTTTTTGCCTTTCATTTTTTTGCCACTTGTAGATCATCATGTATTTTTCCTTTGTAGGCTTTATTGCTTCAGTTCTTTTAGCCTTTCATGGTAGTCTGTATGCTCCACCTCATCTGTTTTACTTATGAAATGCTTCTGCTTTTCTCCATTTTACTGTTTTGTTTATTTCATTGGTGATCAAACAGCCCAACAGTATTTATATACCAAAGTACAGAAAGGTATGCAGCACTGCCTGGAAAAAAATGGAAACCTTTGGCAGTCTCAAAATGGTCTTCCAAGGCCAATGTGTGGTAACTTAAGATCTTGCCAAGATTTCCAAATACTTTACCCAAAATTTTAGGGCTTCCCTGTCCATAACCAGGCCCCAAAGACCTCTTGGTTTCCTCTAGCTGCTTTCTTGCCCCCTTCACCGTGACACACCATGTATGATGTTCAAAAAATGTTGCATTAGCATGTAAAATGTTGGAGATTTCACGTTTGAGACAGATGAGTAGAAGTATTTGGATTGTTGAAGTGAAGATATGGATATGAATGTTGATGGTTGGGTGACTGTAGTTGTGACTAATGGTCCCTTGGTAATAGTAATTTGTCAGGTTTTAAACTTTTTCAGTTCCATAATTCTGATGATGCCAAAAAGGCATTAGAACAACTGAATGGCTTTGAGCTAGCTGGTCGACCCATGAAAGTAAATCATGTTACAGAACGTTCAGAAACGCAGCAGGGATCATCGCTTCTTGATTCAGATGAAATGGAGAGGGCAGGCATTGATTTAGGTAAGTTGGGTGTTGTAAGAAAACCTTATACATGTTTGTACTTATCTACAGGGTTCTCTTTAGTTATGGTTATTTGTCTTTTTCATTCCCTAACCTTTTTAATGTCTGAAATGAGCATACCACTCCTCTGTTAAGGAAATACCCCATGGAAAATACAGGCAATGTTGTTGTTTTAACCTATTCATCTATCTATATTTATCTCTGCCTGTTTCCTTTTGGGAACTCTCTCAAGGGAATGGGCATGGCAAAAGTCTCCAAAAGTCTCCAGTGCCACTTTTTAGCCTGTAGTGCCTTATTAACAGGCCATTGGCAGAGAGCAAGTCTAGTGCAGTACTTTTAGAGGCTTCTGCTTAATATTCTTATGACAATTTGTTATAATGATTATTATTATTATTATTATTATTATTATTATTATTATTATTATTATTGTTATTACTTATTATTATTACTATTTATCCTTGCGGGTATGGGAGAAAATATATTGCCCTCGTATCTTCTCATAGGGGCAGGAGCTGGAAATCCTCCCTTCCTGTATTATTTCCCAAAGAAGGAATGAAGGAAAGGGCCAAATGGGGATCTTTTTTCCTTTAAGGCTACTATTTGTTCTAGATACTACCTCATTCACATGGGAAATAGTGAACAAATATGAAAGAATAAAGATTACCTTCATTATTGTTTAGTATCATTAGTATATTACCCCAGTACCTTTTAGTAAAAGGGAGCCTCAGCCTTAAACCTGGGATCACCAGTCCAGAGTCTCTTGCAGCTCCAAGGCTGTGTTACACTCAATAATAGGGTCAGGATGGACTCCTTTGAAGTTAGAAGTTCTTTTATGGGACAGTATGTTGTTTTGTCAACTTCTATTGATACAACCGTGCGAAAGGTGTAACCTCAAGCAGGCAGAATCTGATAACACCTGCAGTAATTAATGAAGATTTGAATTTCTGTATTAGATGATGAAGTATGTAGAATAATTTCTTGCAATTGAGTTTGTTAAAAGAAAATTATCATAATTATGAAGTTTATAATTACATCTGAGTTATTATTTACAGGTGCAACTGGACGTCTTCAGCTAATGGCAAAGTTGGCAGAGGGCACTGGTCTTCAACTTCCAGCTGCAGCTGCAAATGCTCTGCACATGCCAGCTCAGCCTCAGCAGCAGCCAGCACCACCAATTGCTACTCAGTGCTTCCTTCTCTCCAATATGTTTGATCCTTCCACGTAAGTAGTTCAGTACTTATCATTGTTATGGTTTGAATTTTACCTCATAATCTGTATACCTTTTTGTCCTCATATCAGTCATCATGAACTCTGCTCCCATTGTACTGGGAAGAAACAAGACACACACAACCACCCAAGAATTTTTTGTATGATCTGCAGTATGGAGTTGAGCCTTGCTTCCCTTGTCAGCAAGTTGGGTTGGGGACTCCTGTTAAGCAAAATAAGTTGCTCTAAAGGTGCATGTATGTACCTGGTACAACTTATGAATGGGAATGGCATTATTGATGATAAAAACATATGTGCCTTGGGAAACTGACTTGCCATCTTAAAATTCCTAAATAGTTAAGCATGTTATGAGACTTATCTCACATAACTTGGTTACATTAGATCAGATTGATACTAGCACATGTATTTTATCAAAGATGAGTTAGATGGGTGGAATAGAGACTGGAGGTGATCATTAAGGCTGTTGATGATATCCTGATGTCTCATAGGGAGCACAAACAGCATATCCTTGGCTGCTTTAGGTGTAGCCATAGCCGATGTAGCATTAGAAAGGGCTGCAGATATGTGTCCATGAAGTGTCACCAGCCACAACATTGTAGGTGAGTGCTGTAGGTATAGCTGCCATGAAAATTTGAGCAAGGCACTGCAGGGCAGCAGCATTGAAGTATCGCAAAGCTGCCATGTGGTAGGATTCTGGGCATTGGCCGTACACAAGATAGTTATGATGGAGACCAGGCAGGAACAATTTGTTTCACAGTTCTTAAATTGCGTTGCCTGATTGACGGGGACAGTGTTTCCGAGGCGCACAGATTATGCAGAATACTGCGGTTACTCTTTAGAATGTAAAGTGGATACCAGTACTTGACTTGTGAAAATAAAAGTATTATGTTGTTAGATAATGAAATATACATTTTCTTAAAAATAGTACACTTACTTATGAATGCATTTAACACTTTTGGAGATTAGAAAAAAGGGATGAGTTAAAAACATTTAAGGTAGAAAGCAAATTTTAATTGTAAGTTAGGGGAAAACTCTTTCCTTATTGCAAGGCAAAAAGTGTTACCTGGATGAACAGCCATATTTAGGGGATTGGGGAGAAAGGATACTTCCCATGTATTCCCTGCGTGTCATAGAAGGCGACTAAAAGGGGAGGGAGCAGGGAGCTGGAAATCCTCCCCTCTCGTTTTTTATTTTTCAAAAGAAGGAACAGAGAAGGGGGCCAAGTGAGGATTTTCCTCAAAGGCTCAGTCCTCTGTTCTTAATGCTACCTCGCTGGTGCGAGAAATGGTGAATAGTGTGAAAAAAAGAGATGATTAATATTAGTTTGTGTAATGAAATATGGTGGGAGGAAATCATTGTTATTAAAGTATGACACATCTTCATCTTGTGTAGATACCTCAGTTGTAAAGTTGACTAGAATGAGTGATACAGACCCTGTCAAATTAGGGTATAGCTAGTATGCAATGTGATGTTAATCTGTGGATGGTTTGCTTGTGACTGCTCAAATTAAGTTTAGTGAGGGTATTTGCTAATTGCTAGTTTGTAATGTAATGTTAATCTTTGACAGCTCATGTTGAGTTCTGCTTGTTCAGACATTTTTGATGAGTATATTCAGTATTTAGTTAACCAAGAATGACATAACTGCTTTATTCAAATCCTTAAGTTTATGAGTGATGTTGGTCCAGACCTGAAAAATGCAGATTGGATATGGCATAGTGTGTGCGCCAGTATTTAGAAAAAAAGTCATTTAACCAATTTCTCTTAACTGTTTCAGAGAATCAAATCCTAATTGGGCAGATGAAATTAAAGATGATGTTTTAGAGGAGTGCAACAAGCATGGTGGTGTATTGCATATATTTGTGGATAGACAATCTTCCCAAGGTAATGTCTATGTCAAGTGCCCTACGATAGCAACAGCAGCTGCTTCTGTGAATGCTCTTCATGGACGATGGTTTGCTGGTAAGTTTAATATACATAATATCTTGTAATTACTGTTATTTTTAAGATGTGAAAATACTCACCCTCTTTTAGAATATGTAAAGTTTAAATTGAAATGCTCACATATATATTACTCTGAAGTTTATTTTTTTATTATTCTCTGGTTTTGGTGCATTTTACATAACTAAAGTGTGGATTTATGTAAATGAGGCCTTTATTTGACTTCTTGATGCTACCCACAGGATGCAAGGAAAGCAAATATGTATAAGCAAATTATTAATTGCTGTTTTGATAAGTTGAGATTTTTTTTCTTTTACAGGTAAGATGATAACTGCAGCATATGTGCCAGTTATGAGTTACCATTCCCTTTTCCCAGAAGCCATGACAGCATCACAACTTATTTATCCTCGATGAGCCAGCGGCTAGTCTGTAATGGCATTCAGCACTACCACATTATGTTATTTCTCAACACCATGGTAATGGTGACAAAGAGTTGCCTTCCTTTACTTTGTTCATCTCATGTAGATAGAGGAATCTTTATTCCTTACATTGGTACCTGTTATGTGATCCAAGAATGGATTTTTTTTTAATTCTTGGTACCTGTTGTGATGTTTTGACCAGAAGCATAGTATTTTCTCATGCTGGTCATGTTCTCTGCACCAAAAGAACTAGTTTTTATATTGAAAATATTAGAGTGGTTGGTTTGTTGTTGGAAATAACTTTTTAGCCAGGTAGTATTAGAATTGCCAGTTGGATTATGATGAACGTTTTGAGCAATGTAAATGGAAAATAGAGCTTCAGAGTATGAACTCAAATGAACAGTTTAGTTCAAATATGGATGTACATATGAGTTAGAAATGGGGTAAGTTTCTTTACCCATAATATAGCAATTTCTCAGTCCAAGTTATAGTCTTTGTAAATAAACTGTAAAAGTATATTTACTTATTTTGTAAATTTTATGAAGTATCATTTTTTTTCTGTAATATTGATAAATTTTGAAGGGAGGGATGAGATGTTAGACATAGTTTGATAATGTTGTAGAACTCAGAACCAGAACTTTCAGAAACCTCGTTTTCAAGATAGCATCACTCAGATGGTCCAAATGGCATATCAGGCAGCATCAATTCACTGTTGATCAGGTACTGTATCAAGTGGAAAGTGAGCTCCTTTGTAACTGTGCAAGAGATTTCCCAGATGTTCTGTCATAAGGCCAATAGTTAATATGAATTTATTTTTTCAAGTGAAGATATTGTACAATGTTGGTAGATAAGGATTTCTGTGGAGCATAATGCACAGTTTGATGTGAGAAAGGAATGCTTGTTCTGATTGTATATATGTGTATAGAATGGGTGTATATGAATCCCTGCATTCTCAAGTCATTTTGTGCTTGTATAAATAAATATTTATAAGCAAAATGGATTTCCTTGCAAATTGATATTTCATACTAATAGTAGAAGTTGGTTGATCCATCTGTCATCATTATATAAATTACAAAAGATCATATGGAGGATCGGATGCATACATCCTTAGGTTACATCGTGTAAAGTGGAACAAGAACTTTCATGCTAATACAAATGTTTCTTTTTCAGTTTACACGCTTAATTGATAAAAAATCTTCAGATCACCTAAAAATCACTTCTGCATTTCTATAAATATGAATATTTTTATATTTTGGTGATAGAGTTCACTCTGCTTATATGAATAAGTACTTTTAAGCAAAACAACTTTTTCTAATACTCTTGTTTTTAAATATTTCAGAAGCAAAACTAGTTTCAGTATTTCAGAAACTATAATTTTGACAAAAAAATGTGCAAGTGGTTTCAGTTAATTATGGGCATGTTTAAAGACATATTTGTGTCATGTTTTTATGGATTGGGCAAAATTGTATGCAAGTTCAGTAGTTGCCATAGATGGTTACTAAGAGGGGTGAGAGCAGGAGGCTGGAAATCCTTCCCTCCTTCATTACTTTTCAGAAGGAACAGAGGAAAGAGCAAAATGAGGATCTCTTTTCCTCAAAGGCTCTGTCTTCTGTTTTAGACACTAACCTCATTCACATGGGAAAAGTTAGCAAGAGTGAGAGAAATATATATATGGTAGGGGATGTGATATATGGTAGAGGATGTGAGGATCAGGTGTTTGCTTTGAAGAATGTGCATGAGAAAATCTTAAAAAACTGATGGATTTGTATGACATTTATGGATCTGGAGAAGGTATATGACGGGGTTGATAGAGATGCTTTGTGGAAGGTCTTATGAATGTATGACATGTAATGTAAGCTGATAGAAGCTGTTAGGTTTTCTCAAGGGTGTAAGGTGTTTGTGTACAAGTAGGAAGAGAGGAGAGTGATTGGTTCACTGTGAAGATTGGTCTGCAGCAAGAGTGTATGATGTTACCATGGTGGTTTAATTTGTTAATGGATGGGGTGGTGAGGGAAGTAAATGCAGGAGTTTTGGAGAGGGATGGGTATGCAATTTGATGGGAATGATGATATATCTCTGGTGACTGATTCAAGTGAGAAACTTCTGAAGTTGGTGACAGAGTTTGGAAAAGTGTGTGAAAGGAAAAAGTTGAGTAAATGTGAATAAAAGCAAGGTTGTTAGGTCCAGCAGGGTTGAGGGACAAGTTATTTGGGATGTAAGTTTGAATGGAGAAAAATTGAAGGAAGTGAAGTGTTTTAGATATCTGGGAATGGACTTGACAGCAAATGGAACCATGGAAGCTGAAGTGAGTAATAGGTTCAGGTAGGGGGTGAAGGCTCTGGAAGTGATGGAGAATGTGTGGAAAAGGAGAATTTTATCTTGTAGAGCAAAAATACGTATGTTTGAAGGAACAGTGGTTTCAAGAATATATGGTTGTGAGGCATGGGCTATAGATAGGGTTGTACTGAGGAGGGCGAATATGTTGGAAATGAAATCTTTGAGGACAATATGTGGTGTGAGGTGGTTTGATCAAATAAGTAATGTATGGGTAAGAGAGATCTGTGGTAATAAAAAGTGTGGTTGAGAGAGCAGAAGAGGGTATGCTGAAATGGTTTGGACATAGGGAACAAATGGGTGTGGAAAGGTTGACGAAGAGGACATATCTGTCAGAAGGAGGGAACAAGAAGCAGGAGACCATATTAGAGGTGGAAGGAAGGATTTAAAATGATTTTGTGCAATTGGGGCCTGAATATGCAGGAGGGTGAAAGGCGTGCACATAATGGAGTGGATTGGAATGACGTGGTATACTGCAGTCAACGTTCTGTCAGTGGGCTGAACCAGGGCATGTGAAATGTCTGGGGAAAACTTGGAAAGGTCTGTGGGGCCTGGACAGGGAGATGTGGTTTCAGTGCATTACACATGACAACTGGTGCTACTTTGCTGACACATGAGGTGGCAATGCTGTTTCCTGTGAGGCGGGGTGGCACCAGGAGAGGAGGAAGGCAAGCATGAATATGTACATATGTATATGTTGATATGTATATGTATGTGCATGTATGTATATATGAGTGGATAGGTCTTTCTTCGTCTGTTTCCTGGTACCATCTAGCTGATGCGGGAAATGGTGATCAACTATAATAGATAAATATGTACGTAGGTCTTGCTAGACTCTACCTCCTTGAGAGTACGCCATAAGTGAATAGTCACCTTTTTTGGCAAAGCATTATCATAGGTCTATAGTGTCATCAAAAAATACCTCTGCAAAGGAGTCAAAATTTCCCTGCTACTGAAAGTTGCACAGCCTTAGGCTGCTGAGGCCTTTAGAAAGAAGTCCTGGATAACACCAGGACTCTTTCACAGAAATCAGTCTTTGGGTAATTACAAACAAAATATATATATATATATAAATATATATTATACATAAATACATATATACACAACATATCAGATTGTAAACATAGTTCTTTCCTACCACTTGCCTCTCTTCGCCCAATCTTTTGGTGTCCAGTGCAAGTATTTAGAATCGATTCTGATTTTTCTCTTTTCCATTATTTTTTTATGACTATCAACCAAGTCTTTGTTTAATGTAAGAATATACTGTCCTCGGTAATAGTTAATTAATTCTAGGTTGGTAAGTGTTGATATAACATCTTCTTTTTTTATGCTTGTTTGTTCACAGATTTCACTGAAAAGACAATATATGAAGGTCACTCAATTAATCCAACAAAACCATCCTAAGTTTCACTTTAACTGATACCATCCTTACTTTGAAACTTATCAATTTAATATTTCATTTAATAAAGAACTAAAATTGTAATAACAACTTGTAAAATCTAACTACATGATTGCAATAATGAAAATAGATGTGTTAAAACATAACACTTATGCAGATAACCATGTTCCTGCATGTACAGTTTTCATCATGACAGATAAGAATGGAATATTCCCAAGTATCAACATATTTTATATGAAATATGTAATGAAGCATAAGTTATGGTAAATTAATGTTTGCAGTGCTGACAACCTCACATACCATTCACAATATGCCTATGTCTTTTACATTACAGAACTTTGGAACAACTACGACATCAAAAACACCCATATTTGCCCTCACAGACAGTTCCATCTCCTTCCACACACTCCTCAGTACACACTCAACCTTTGAACCACCTACCTACCCTATGGTTCACTTCACCTCCCACAGTTCCATCTAACATGTAAATCCCAAGTATTTAAAACATCTTACTTCCTCCAGGTTCGATCCTTTCACTTACACTCAAAGCAACCTCTCTCTCTCTCCCCTACCTTGATTTTATTCACACAAACTCTCAACTTCCTCCTTTCACACTCGCCCAAACTCACACACCAACTAATGTAGTTTCCTTTATCTCCCCATCCATGAACTGGTTAAACAGCCATGATGACATCACACACTCTTGAAATGACCCATGTTCACCTGGAACCATTCATTCTCTCTTCTTACTTACATCCATGCCTTGTTCTCTTAAAAGAAACTCCTCTTTTTCTAGTAGCCTTCCTTTCACACACTGGATTCACAGCATCTTCACTGATGCTATTATATGCTTTTTCCAAATCCGTAAATGTCACATGCAAATCCCTCTCGTAAGTGTTTCTTCAAAGCAAACATCCTGATTCCAACTATTTAACCACTCCAGAGGCCACACTGCTCCCCATCTTTGCATGCCAACACCCTCTCAATCACCAATCATACAACTTACCTGGTATAACCAACAAAAATATACTAATGTAATTCGAATATTCCCTTTTGTCCTTGCCTTTATCCATTGGAACTATAATGGCATTTCACCAGTCCTCCAGCACCTTAACTGAGCCAAACATACAATGAAAATCTTGACTAACCAGTAACCCCTTTCATGAGATATTTCACAATGAAAATCTTGACTAACCAGTAACCCCCTTTCATGAGATATTCAACTGCAATACCAGTCACTGCCACACTTCATCTTTTACAAAGCTATCACCACTTGTTCTCTTTAAACTTAACTATTTGCCATAATTCTTGCTTCAAATTGTTCTACATCTCAACATTCCACATTTGCCATCTGTCAAACATTCAAAAGTCTTTTAAAATATATGCACCATCTCTTCGCCTATAATTCAGTCTTGGCTATCCACTGATTTTATTGACTTTAAGGATACCTGTATTATTGTTAACATCTATAATCTTTAAAGATAAATACTACATGCAGTGCAATATATACATCAGTTGATGTAACATTTACAATCAACATTCAGTGACATTAACTTACTTGATTGTCATTTGTGGCTTCTCTTGTCCTTCTTGAGGTTTCAGTGATATTAGTATCTCAAGGATGGTTTGTTTCCAGTAAGATCGGTAGGACAACAGCCCTAAGTCACTTAGTGGTTTCTCAGGTGACCCAGTCTTGCCTTCAAATTTTGACAATTCATAACCTGCAGGAAAAAATATTAAATTTTATTTTACTATAATATTCACCATTAAGATGAAGGTGCATACACATCTTCAACCCATGCCTACTAAGATTCAGTGAAACACAAACTTCCATACTAACATAAGTGTTTCTTACATAAATTCCATTCATCCATTATCATTTCATTCTCTGTGAAGAAGAATAAATCAGGTAAATACAGACTCTACATCATCATCCACAGACAGTTTTACATTTTCTGGATTAGCGATTTTCTTGCAAGCTCCATCAACATTTCTGCTATAAAATGGTTTGTATTTATGGTTTCAATACTGATCCTAATTTGCTCCTGTTTTATTCATTCATTTGATCTAGTTATATTTCTTGGAGTATTGTCTGTTATTCCAGTCATTTCTCCAAATTCAATGTCCTATTGCTTCTATTTCTCCCTTTTCCCAAATCCTAACATCTTTCTTTTTGTTTTCCCTTATAAACTTCTGTACCCACTATTTTTCTGTGTATATCTTTATCATTTTCAAGGCTCCTCTCTATTTCTCTTGATATTTTTCTTTGACTATGTAAGAGGATGTGGGGTTCAGATCAAACGTAGAATCATCCAAAGTACTGTAAAATTTGAGAAAACAAAGGATGGCATAAAGAGTGGCTAAGACTGATTCATTCAGCAAAAGGTGGAAAAGGTGAAATACAACTGTACATGAAGGATTTATGGGGAAAATAGATGAAACATGAAAAGTTTTAGGGGATAAAGATTTTTGTGGCTAAGATGGTACTCAAGCTATGAGACTCAACATCCATAGGGCAAGCAACTGGTGATTTTGTTTTTACGAACAATGTCCCTGGAGAGGAAATGATCATAAAGATTATAGTAAGAGGTTTGAACACAGAAGATGAAAGGCATCCTAGGAAAGCTGGGCTTCAAAATGATGATAATCTGGAGAGGAAGTAAGCAGCTGATGTTCAAATGAGGGGATGATGGATTTGAGGATACAATTATTCCAGAAAGGGATGGAGAAAGAGCAAGGTCTAGGGAACAGTGTCAGTAGAAGTAGGCTGGGTATCATTTGCTTGAGGGTAGGCAAGGGGAGTGCACTGGGAACTGTTTACCCTACTCAGCTGGTGCTGCAGAACCAAAGACATAGTTAGACCTCCATTTGTTGTATACAAGGTAGGGGAAGATGGTATACCATATAAAAGACAGAGAGTTAGGTGCTGTCAAATGTTATGTATAGGATAATGAGATAGTAGTATGTATGTGGACCGAACAGGAGCAACCCACATGTAGGTGATAGGGGGGGGAAAAGTACCAAAGTGGGCCCTGAAGTATAATAAAAAGAGTCACCTTAATGGTCACTAATTGCTTACTGCCACTATGTTTAAACAGATGTAGCATTACTTTATCTGGAATGAAGTTCAGCAAGAATGGCAACAGGATTGCTGAGGTTGAGAGTAGTCTTACAAGGGAGAAAGAAGTTTAGTGAAAGGTCTAGTGAATTGAAAGAATTTAAAGGTAGAAAGCACAAAGTAAATGCAATATGTATTACTTGTCCAAACTCTGATGTGGGGGTGTGAAATTCTATGGAATATACATGAAAAAACTACAGTATAGCTGGAATCAAAAGAACAAAGAGATTAAAGAACAATATGCCTTGAAGAAATACCTAGAAAAGAGCTAGAAAGAGTCTCTAGTGATGGAAAGGTCATGCAGAACATATTATAGATGATGAACTGGTCTGGATAATAAAAATGTATTGTAGGATATCTGAAAGTACAAGGAGAGGATAAGATCAGACTAAAAATGGGTAGACACAGGATCTGATATGGAGCAAAACACATCTTGTATCTGAAGGTGGTAGTGTGGAAATTGTGATCATATAAAACAATTCAGTGTGCAAAGTGAAAAAGTATGAACCATTCTTATCAAGTGTGGAAATCCAGACCACCTCAACTGGCCCTTGGGTCTGTGTATCTATGTAACTCTTCCACCCTCGCCCATACACGCACACATCTTAATGAATAATAAACATATCAACAAAAGAAATCCCTAACACTGTAATGAGTATATCAAAGCTGGTAGCCCAAAGGATACATTATGGGATTTTTTGTGAAAACTATTACAATCTTACAAAGAATGATACTTGGAATAAAAAACATAAGGAACTTACTAAACTCAATAAGCAACTTTCCATAACCCTTCCGCTGGTAAGGAGGCAGAGTCAAGATACATGCCACGTTATAGTCCTCAGATGACTCTTTTTCCTGTAAATTGAATTACAAAGTTTGGGTAAAGAGGTAGAATGGTAGAAGCTGAGCTTGCAGGATGATAATCTACTCGATGTACGTACAATCCTAATGACTGTCACATCAGTCCCAAAGCACACTAACCCATTTCACTAATGGGTATAATGGGGGAGGACAGCATCAGAGAAGTGATATTTTCCAAGCCTTTTAGTTAAAATTATCCAGAAGTGATATAACACATATTATTACATATACAAACTTAAATATAAGATAGCACAAGACACTTTTTACCTTAGAGAAGTATCCCACTATGTGATATCCCCGATTATCATATTCAGTCATGACGTAGAAGAGAAATGGGTCAGTGTCGTAGTACAATGTCTTGTGATCTAAGAAGAGTTTTGCTAGAAGGCACAAATTTTGGGCATACAATTTGTTTTTTCGTCCGTCAAGCTCAAAAAATGATATAGAACCCTTCCGATATATCTCATTGCCAGGTGGATGTTTGAAGGGGCATTTTTGCTGAAAATAAAAAGAAGCAATGAATACAATAACCATAAGATTTGCACTAAAATGATGCTGGTAAACTATAATATCTACATTTCAAGATTTTTAAAATGCAACTGAAATGCAGAAGAGACAGAATTTTGGAAAGTTTTAACTCACTACTGTAGAGGGTGCATAAAAGACTGAAAATACTAGTAATAGCTTTGACTATAAATTTACAGTACTACTTCCCTAAGAGAAAAATGTAAAATGAACTATTGGCTCATTCCACTGATATCATGCTGACCCCAGTACAATACATCACTTTAACTCGTTCCATCTCATGCACACACCCTCCATCATGTTCAGGCCTATAGCATCCAAAATCTTTTTCTCTCCCCTTTCCATGAACCCTGGTGTTATCTCCAAGTACAGCTGTTCATAAGATGCAAAAAAGAACTTACGAACTATGTCATGGATAACCCTCAAATAAAAGACAAACTCCTAAAGCCCAAAAATGAAAGTTAAGTCACATTAGATTAATATCAAGCAACTGTTGAGAGGTCCAAATAGTACCAGCAAACAAGTGTAAGTGAAATTAGACGAGAGAATATCAAATTTCACTGCTCTGCTCTGAGACATCACAGGACTGGAAAGGTTGTTGTATGACTGCTGAGTTCTGTATATAAGCATCTGCTAGCTTCATAAGATACTGATGATCAAAGGTTGGTTGAATCGTCATGAATAAACCTAATTAAGAGAGGTAAAACTGTTTTAACTCCTTACTAAGCCAGCACTGCCTTAGGTGTTCCTAGGACTTTGTTTGCAGACGATAATATATTCATAAATAAAAAATTTCTACTTCCTTACTTTTACCATTACATATTCATATTCATAAGAAGTAAAACTGATAAACCGACATAAAAAATCAACATTACTGTTACTTACAAGGTGTCTTTCTAAACACTTCCGACTCTTCCGGTACTTCAAACAGAATTCACAGATGTACACACAGTCCAGGTTTGTTATTTCCTGTTTAGGTGCAAAAAAAAACAAAATCATGATTCAAATAACTATATTACACAACTGGAGTAACACATCAAACTAGTGTAACATGACTCATTATATATGAGTAAAGGGTGATCTTTGCATAAGCCCAAAAAAGAAATGAGAGATGCAAGACTTATCAAATCATGCTATTATGAACATGTGTATTTTTGATTGGCCCAAAAACTGTAAAACAAAAAATTTCTGATATAATTTTTTTTTTCATACGTACTTGCCATTTCCTGCATCAGTAAGGTGGCATCAAGAACAGATGACTGAGCATTAGAAGCAAAAGTCCCTACTTGGCCCCCTACTCTGTTCCTTTCTTTTGGAAAAGTAAAACCGTTACACAAGGTCTAATTATTGTTCAAAAGAAGTTTGGCATAAATCCAAAATTCTTAAGGGGTTGCTAAAGTTTATCCTCATGACCAGCCACAAATTGGGAAGTTATGGTATATATTTCATAAATATCACATCAGAATGGACTGAAAAGGAGAATTCAAAGCTGATGAAATATTATTGAAAACTGCAATGAAGCTGACATATTACAATACATAACAGTGCATAAGACATTTGAGCACAATAAGCAGAACAACAAAAGGCAATAAATGATCAGAAGCTTGATAACTTGATAACTGGTTCTTGCAACAGTGCTTTTTCAAAGTCCACTTTGGAGGTGTAGCCATTGCCTTTCAGTGTAGGTCACTTCATACTTTGTAATGTTTGAACTGAAAACATGCTCTAGAGCAGAGCCACTCTCCACAGTCACTGATGACATAAGGATCCCCTGAGCACCTTCCACATTTCAAAAACTGTTTAATAACCAGATTGCTGGGTCCTTTGATGGGAAGATCTCTGATGCCCACACACCATCAATAAAAAATGGATGGAAAATGATTCTCTGATTATTCCATGATGAATGACCTTAGGGTATTCTTGACACCTTTGTTGATGAAGGGAATGACAAGTTCCTGACCAAGGCATGCTTTGTGTTGTCACTCATTTGAAATCTATAGAGGCCCAGCCTTATTAGGTCTTTTGAGGTATACCATTACTGTTTTTCATCACATGGTGTAACAAGTGTTTTTGTCAAATCACAGCAATGATGTCAAGTTGTTCAGCAAGGGTCTAATGGCCATTAAAGGAGTTACACTCCAAAACCCAACATATACAAGGGACATGAACAAACTTACACTGGTGATTCCATGTATTTCTTGGCTTGTCAGTGTCATCTGATGTGAATTTTTTTTAGTAGATATATGGCCCTGACCATCCACAAATCATGAAGAAAGGCTCCTGGTGCTCTAAACATCACAGTTCTGAACTGAAGAGCTCCCCCTTTACTAACTTAGGAAGATGTCTTATAAGGAAAGCAACTCATTGTGGTCCTCTCTTGGATGAGAATAGGAAGAAAAGTTCCTTGTAGAAAGGCAATCACTTAATTTTGAAAAACTTTCCATTTGATACTTGAAATGACAGAAACACTTCCTCATCCTCCTATCCAGGCAAAAATTAACGCCATGTCCACATGTAGCCAATGGGCTTGAAATCGAAGAAATCCACCACGAATCATTTTAGTGTCCCCACCCCACAGGAAACAGCACTGCTGCCCCCCACACGCACGCGAGGTAGCACTAGGAAAAGAAACAAAGGCCACATTCATTCACACTCATTCTCAAGCTGTCATGTATAATGCACCGAAACTACAGCTCCCTTTCCACATCCAGGCCCCACAAAACTTTCCATGGTTTACCC